>OAMR01000259.1:902397-917103 GCA_900205405.1 Echinochloa crus-galli | reverse complement strand
TGGACAAATTAAATGGCAAAATAGTTGTGTAGCATATGGAAAAGGTGGTCTAAGAAATTAGGCGAGCTAGCAGCATCTGAAGCTTGCGCAAACAGGGATCGCACAATTGTAGCTGTCGAAATTCAGGTGAAGCAAACTCACATACTCCCTCCGTTCCATAATGTAAGTATTTGTTGATTTTTTTCGTTCACGTTTGACCGTTCGTCTTATTCAAAAAAGTTGTGAAAATATTATTTATTTTATTATGGCATGTTTTATCATCGTATATATTTTAAGTACATCATAATAGTTTTTATATTTTCATAAATTTTTTGAATAAGACAAGCGGTTAAAGGTGATGCACAGAAATCGAGAAATGCTTATACTGTGGGACGGAGGGAGTAGCTTTACAAGCCGAAGTAGTACAAAGTTTCGTTGCTCAAGTCTTGATCATTCTCGCAGGCTATGATGCCTTGAGTGCTATATGTAGTTCATCTGACGGAAGCAGTAGTTCATGCCACAGGATTCATAATTCTTCCACAGCCAACGAATTGCACCGACAGTACAAAGATACAAATAGTTCACCTGATTTCTATTAATTCTTTCATCAGAAAAGGCGTGTGAGAGGAGTTTAATTCTCTATAAAAACTTATCTGGCTCGGTTACTAGTTTATAGTCTAGATAACTATGCATTAAAATTGATCTAATTGTTGTTTGAACCTTTCCCACTGTCTTCAAAATACATGATGTTCTGCAATTTCAAGGTGGGTTTGACCCATTTTTCCAATATTGCCCGTAATTGATTCTATTAAATAGTGGCCGAGTACTTTTAGCATAATAAAATACACACTTTAGAGAGAATTTATGGGACCTGTCAGCCCTACAGGCCGGCGCAGACCGGATTCTGGACTCCAGAATCTGGCATCTAAACGAGGCCTTAATCTTATAGTCAAACAACCAAAAGTGGAGATCACCATTAAGCCAACGGCTTTCCCAATAAACCATTTCTCAGAGACTGTATCAACGGCCGAGCAGCCTGCGTCAGATCCAGCTCGCACTCGCAGTTCAAATTTGAATTGGAGCGGAGGAGAACCCGAAGACCAGGGGGACCCATCGGCCATCGGCGATTACAGGTCGCCGCCTCTGGCCACCCCCGCTCCCACTCACGCAGTCACGCTCTCGCCACCTCACTAAGCCCCCATCACTGCCCCCCGCCCGCCTCCGCCATGGCCGCGCCCGGCGCCGGCGCCAGCGGCCGGCGCGCCTCCGCCTCGCGCGTCCGCCGCACCTCCGCGCCGGCGGTGGAGTCCAACGAGAACGACGACCTCGCCGCCGCGCCCTCCTCCTCCTCTTCCTCCGCGTTCGTACACGCCGCCGGCTCAGTCCCGCATTTCTCGCTGCCCCCGAGGTCGCCGCTCGCGGCCATCGCGGATCCCGGGCGGAATCCCAGGTCCGCGCCGGTGACGCCGAAGTCGCTGGCCGGCATGCCCAGGGCCTGCGCGGCGGGGACTGGGGCAAGGGACCGGACCTCGTCGACTGGGGCGACGAGGAGGGTGTTCGATCTGAGGGACCTCGCGGCCGCGGAGGTGCCCCTGGAGGTGCCGCACTTCGACCTCGACGAGGATCCTGCGTTCTGGAGGGATCGCAATGTTCAGGTCTGTAGCTTGATCATTTGCCTTCCGTGACGTTTTCCATTAGAAGGAATACAAAATGTACATAATCAACCTGTGTCCATTAGATTGGCAACTGTGCCCCCTAATATTAATGATTTTGATGATGCTCAAACAATCCTTGTATTATGATGGCTCAACTGTGAACATCACATAATTATGTCTAACCGTCATGTAATGCTAAGTCATGCTCGTTGAGTTCTAACATTCCACTTGTCAGGGGTGCACATCATGCCAAGTTTTGATTGAATAAGTGGCCAATTCGATAAGTATACGAAAGCTCTTAAGGTCTCTGAAGCTAATATGGTGAATGAGTTGTCTTTTCTTGTGGTTTCTGCAGGTGTTAATACGAATTAGACCAATTAGTGATGCTGAGAATGCCACTCATGGTCAGAAAAGGTGCTTGCTGCAGGATAGCTCAAAGACATTGAGCTGGACAGGGCCTCCGGAAACAATGTTCACGTTTGACCATGTTGCATGTGAAACAATATCACAGGTCTCTAGCGTACTTACACTGTTTTCTATTCCTTTCTGGATCAGTATTCCCTTAGCCTAAGCAGTTTTTTGTCAACAACAATTTAGGAAAAGCTATTCAGAGTTGTGGGCCTGCCAATGGTGGAGAACTGCATGTCTGGATACAATGGCTGTTTGTTTGCCTATGGTCAGGTAAGACAAAGTTGCACTTTTCTGTGTCCACAGAATAATTCATCTGAAATATATGTGTTTTGATAACTATAATTTTATAGACGGGGAGTGGGAAAACTTACACAATGACGGGAGAACTTACCAAGTTGGGTAATGAACTTAGTAAGGATGCTGGTTTGACACCTCGCATTTTTGAATATCTGTTTGCACGGATAAATGAGGTAAGGTGCCTGTATGCCATGTTTTATTACTGTTGATCAATAGACTTACTTGTAACAAATGTGAAGGAAGAAGAGCGCCGGAGAGAAGAAAATCTCAAATATATTTGCAAATGCTCTTTTCTGGAAATTTACAATGAACAAATAACCGATCTACTTGAACCATCGTCAACTAATCTTCAGGTGAGCTAATTATGAGTGGGATTGCCTTCCTCTTGTATGAACTGAACGTGAAATCTAACATATTTTTTTCTCTGTAGATCCGTGAAGATATAAAGAAAGGTGTATATGTTGAAAATCTTATGGAATGTTATGTATCATCTGTTAAAGATGTTATGTTGCTATTGCTACAGGTGATAAATATTTTCTTCTTTATTATTCCTTCTATTGGTTCTAAATATCTGGTGTTGTAATTGTTAATTGATAACTTACTAAAATGAAGCTTCTGAAATATTTTTCTAGGGGGTTGCAAACAGGAAAATGGCTGCCACAAATATGAATAGCGAGAGCAGCCGCTCACATAGTGTCTTTACTTGTGTAATTGAGAGCCGTTGGGAAAGTGATTCATTGACACACCTCCGTTTTGGGAGGTTGAATTTGGTTGATCTTGCTGGTTCTGAGAGGTGAATTACATACTAAGGCAGCTATCTTTTTCTTGCTTTATAATACTGACTGTGTTCAAACTAGGCAGAAAAGCTCAGGTGCTGAAGGAGAACGCTTGAAAGAAGCTGCAAACATTAATAGATCGTTGTCAACCCTTGGGTAACCTTTTGTTCTCTGACAATATTCTTCATGCATTTTGGTGTACATCATACTTTTTGGACCTGAAACAAGCGTAAATAACTGCACATATCTATCGAGCTTTGAACATGTTATATTTAGCAAGGCTAACTTAATGCTTTTCTTGTAATACTTGCAGAGTTTATAATGGCATAACAAATGTAACCTCTTGTGTTAAGTTTTGCAATTGAAACTGTATTTTTATTTCATGAGAACTGCCACTTTCATCACCAGGCAAAGAATACTCATGCTTATTGCTGGTTTATATTTTTAGAACATAAGAAAGTGGAAGCTCATAACATATAAGGCTCTTTAATATATCAGCATATATGCATATTTGGATGGTGAGGTTGATAACTTTGCTAGCATGAGAAGTTGTGGTGTAAGAAGCAACAGTGCACCAGTCACAATTAAAATCCATCTGTCTTCTTTCAGGCTTGTTATCATGACTCTAGTGGATGTTGCAAATGGGAGAAATCGTCATGTTCCCTATAGAGATTCAAGGCTTACATTTCTCCTCCAGGTTAACATACAAAATAAAAGCAGGCTCCTGAATGTTTTCCCCTTCTTACTGTGTGCATTGTTTTCTCTGTGGCTCATTATCACATCTTGCCAGGATTCACTAGGAGGGAACTCAAAAACAACAATTGTTGCAAATGTCAGCCCATCTATCTGGTATCCACCTTCTCTATCTTCATTTATACTATTTCAGCGCCTTTTACAGATACTTCACTGACCCATCTATGAATTACTCTATTGCAGTTCTTCCAGTGAGACATTGAGTACCTTGAAATTTGCTCAACGTGCGAAGCTGATTCAAAATAATGTAGTTATTTTTCTATATATAAAACTTGTTAAGATATGGGAAATTCTGCATGTTGACTTAATTGGGGGTTCATATGCTAGGCAAAAGTAAATGAAGACGCTTCAGGAGATGTTATGGCTCTACAAAGGCAGATAGAGGAACTAAAGGTACATCATTTTTTTTTGTGAAACTCACTTATCAAATTAGAGGTAATTATTGTATAATTCATGACTTTATCCTAACAGGATCAACTGACATGCTTGAAGAAGCAGCAAAGTTGTCCTGGATCACCTGGCTTACCACTTCTTGGTTCAGACTTTGCCAATGAATTCAAAACTTTGTGCGGAGTAGATGATCAACCAGACTGTGATAGGAATATCCTAAAGCAAAAGGTCACAGGGCATGGTTTTACCTTTTTGGTAAATAATGATAACTATATAGTAACACATACAACTAACTATTCATACATCTAATAGCAGGTTAGCCATCTAGAAGATGTCTTGATTGGGAGCCTCAGAAGAGAGAAATCAGCAGAGACCAAGATCGGGAAACTGGAAGCAGAAATACAGCATTTGAACCGTTTGGTAATAATCATTTATATGCCCAAATAAGCAGAACACAATTATCTTCTATAGACGAGTAGTGTCATAGTGTGTGCCTTTTCAATGTTGATACTAGCTATCTGTTTTTGACAGGTTAACCTGATGGAATCCGATGCACAACGCTTGAGGAGGAGGCTTGAACTCCGTGGTGAAAAACAAAGCTTACAATCAATGGCTGAAAATGCTGCATTGTTCGAGGAGATCCAGCTGTTGCAAGAACAAATCAATGAAAATCCTCAATTAACTCACTTTGCTTTGGAAAACAAGAGATTGATTGAGGAACTTACAATGTAATGTTTCAATATTAAAATTTGAATTCCTAGTAATTTTTGTTCCACACAACAAACTTTACATTATAACTTGGGATCTTTTTGTCGACTTGAACAAACTGGCTGTAGCTTATTCTACTTTACTGACATACAGGCTTCAGAACTTCAACAAGCAAGGGGAGAGAGAGATGTTATTAACAGAGATATCTCTCTTGCGCAATCATGTATATCCAACCTTCCAGAGTGTCTTTCTGCTCAATTTTTTTTTTTCACCTTGCATGCTATTCTGATAATTTCCTTTTTTGTAGTTCCTTCATATTCTTGAGCAGAAATACGCAACAGCTCCTAAAAATGTAGAAACTCAGGTGTGTCCTCGTTCATTTTGGTTCATTGCTTATTTGTACTGACACGGTTCCTGTTCTCTGTTTAAAAGGAAGCCAAAAGCATAGTCTAAGTTTTTATCGAGCAGTATAATGTTGAAGTTAACTTAATTCTCCCAAGCATATAATTAAGAACAAGCTAAGTTTATTTTCTAATTGTGGGGTGCAATGTCTTTAGGGTGATGAGATCATCAAGGAGCTTGACAATTGCAGGAAGGAGCGTGATGCATGCTTAGAAAATAATGTTCTGTTAGCTCGGTGAGTATTTTTATATCTGTCCTACATTATATTTGTATATAGCTTTCAATTATCACGAATTACTTGTAGTTTAACTCTTACACCTTATACTTATTTCTGGAACCTTAAACAATCTAATGATCGATTGACCATTCATGTTAATGCAGTGAAGTAAATAAGCTTCGTTGTGAACTGATACAATACCAAAAGCCTTGCACAAATCAAGTAAGAACGACGTTTTGCAAAACGTCCACTAATCAGTGCTTGGATGCTCATTCGTTCAGCATATTTTCAGGTTTCTCCTGAGGCTAAGGATGATGTTATAGCCACAAGCATCAATGGCATGCAAAATGTGGGATATTTACTCTTTTCTTGTATCTAACCATAAGGCCATAACCATAGGTCTAACATGGTTTATATTTTTCTGTTATTTTGACTTCATAACAGGATCAAGCTGGACAGAATTTTTCAGATTTATCATCAGACGATGTTAACAAGAAGTTCATGCAAGCAGGGACCGTAACTAATATTTCAGAATCATTTCAAATTGAGTTACCTTATGAAATTGATAGCGAGGATCTGGAATCGCCTTCTCATTTCCATGATCCAGAAACACGTGATTTGAGGGATCCTACAACAATGTCAGAGTACGATGCTGTAGTGTCTCAATGCTTCAACTTGGCTACGAGGTCTTCTCATGATGTACTTGACAAAAGCACTATTCTGAATGTTGTGGATTTTCTAGAGAAGGACAGCATTCCTCATGTCCATGAAAAAGCTCTAGTGACGGGTATACATTTACATGATGAGACTTCATTGTGTCAAGAGGTTGAAATAGTGAACTCAAGTAAACATCTATTACAGGATGAGTTCGAGCAGCTTAAAAGAACAAATGAAGAGCTCAAAGAGAAGCTAATCGTTATGGCCGAAGAAAGTAACAAGCTTTCAGAGATTATTGTTGCAAAAGATGTAGAAATGGCTTCTTTGTCTGAAGAATGGGAGGCTGCAATTTATGATCTAACAAGCTTCTTAACAGATGGATGTAGATCACTAGATGATGCATATCAGAATATTGATAATATGATTAGCTCATTTCCTCACAGTAATAGTTCTGTAAGTGAACATGTGGAGAAGGCTCTGAAAGTTAGCATCGAGAAGGAAAAGATGATCTTCAAACTTCAAATTGAACTACAAGCTGCACAGAAAATTGGCAGGGAAGTGAAGGAAAAACTGCACATTTTAAGAGGTGCAACTCTTGCTATAACTGAAACTCAACAGTTGGATAATGAAGAAAGCTCTCAGGAAGAACTACAACTAGTAGGTTTATTGCACCAAAAGGATTGTATAATACAAGAATTAAAGAGCAATTTGAAAGCAGAAAAATGTCTCTTTGCGGAAGCAGCAGAAGGACATTCTTTTCATGACATAATATTGCCTGATAGTTCAGTTGGCATGATCAAGGAACAACCTCATGATGAAAATCAACCAACAGTCAGTGAAACTAGTCCAGATTACCAGGTAACTACATGCTAATCAACAGCCGCATACCTTGTTTGGATTCATGCATCTGATGTGAATAGTGGGAGATATTATATGCATACCCTGCTTTTACGTTGACATTTGCTATATGAAGGCTTGCAACATTTGCATCTAGACACCGATCAAATGTTGCACATAACAATTTGTATAATCAATCATGTTTCCAAATATGTACGAAGTGCTTTATCTCCCAAACCATCTGTAAATATATAGTGATAGTTTTGCATGGGTGATGACATCAGTATCACCAATCAGAATATGTGCACAGAAAATTACATCTTTCTTCATACGAAAATCTGATTGATAATGTGGAATCCATTGTGCTAAACCTTGCAGTCAAAGCTTGATAGTGTGATGCATCTTGTTGAAGACAAATCAAATAAGGTTCTGACCTTATTTTCAAACTTTGAGGCGGCTCAAGAAACCATGGAAGAGGCTGAACTTATGCTTTCAGCTCTGTTGAAGGCCAATGAAGAATTGAAACTTGAAAGAGACAATTGCAGGCAAGCGGTGGAATTGTTATTATCTGAAAAAACTTCTCTGATCAGTGAGTTGAAGGAACTTGAAGCATCAAGTTCTTGTACAGCACAGAGGTATGACAAATTGCATCAGCAGATAAATGATTGTGTAGTAGAGATGGCAAAGCTTGCAGCTATAATAAGGGGGTCATTTCAGCAAATGCAAAGGGTCTCTACAGTAGAACTCTTTGCTCTTTGCTCAGAGATTATCACTTTTGGCCAAGACTTGAAGAGATGTATAAGTGAGTCAAGGTCATATATATTTAACATGGTATCACTTATAGAAGAAAAAGACACATCTACAGAGCAGTTCCAGCACCTCAATGCAAATGCTTCTGGGTCTGCTTGTCAACAGGTTGAATCAAATTCATGCCAGTGCGGTAGCAGAAAATCCAACTTTTCTCAATCTGATTATAGTACAGACTATGCATCACTCAGAAGAGAGTTTGACAGGACGAGTAATATCACAGAAGGATTGTCTTTTGACCTCAAACTACTGCAGGAGTCTACCTCAAATGCGAAAGATATGAAAGATAAAGCTGATGAAATATCTACTTCCCTTAGCAACGTTCAAAGAGAACTAGATATAAAAACTAATGCAATGGAAAACATGTTGAAAAAACAGAAGGTACTTGAGGAAGAATTGGCAGAGAATGGTGCTGTGCTCACAGTTTTAAGATCAGAGTTAGAGCAATCTCAAAGTTTATCGTCGGCACTATTGAATGAGAACAAAGATCTGAGAGTGATGTTGGAAGAGGAAACTGTGAAGAATAACCAAACAAAAGAGCTGCTGGAAGACAAACTTAATGTCATAGAGGGATTGGAAAGCCAAATACTTCTGCTAAATCGTTCTGAAGTGGGGCAGTTGATGTCAGATATTGAAGACTTAAATAATAGCATTAAAATAATGAGTAGTGATAGGGAAGATCTCCAGGCAGAGATACTTACGTTAAGGGACAAGCTTGAGATGACAATGGCTTTATCTGAGGAAAATGAAGCTGCTGCAATTGAAGCTCGTCAAGTAAGTACATGGTATTTGGTTTTTACCCCATCAAGAACTCTAAATTTAGTTGGAAGTGAGTTCACTTTTCATGCTTCTGTAGGCTGCAGAGATTAGTAAAATCTATGCTGAGGAGAAAGAGGAGGAGGTTAAGATTCTTGAACGTTCTGTTGAGGAACTTGAAGGAACCGTAACTGTACTCGAGGAAGAGGTATGCTCTTTATTTCTCTTCTTATCAGGCATCTTGTCACTGTGAAATACGTGGCTGCTGAATAGTGATTACAATGCATATATCTCATTTATTTGAATCAAGCAACATTTGACAGCAGAATTCCATTTACTGGTATATGATAATTAGCGATTCTCAGAGCGCGTTTGTCCCAGGACGGTTGATAACAGATAACATTCTATTGGCATGTAACTATTTAATAACTGCAGATGCGCTAATAATCCTTGTTGTACAGTATCATGAAATGGAGCGCATGGTTTGCGGACAGAAGTTTGGTCCACATGAATCTAGTTCTGAGTCTGTCCATGCCAAAATTGAAAAACCTTCAGGGCGAGCAAGACGATCTGGTTCACCTTTCCGGTGCATATCTAGCATTATTCAACAAATGGACTCTGAGAAGGATCAAGAAATCACAGTGGCACGCCAACGAATTGAAGAACTAGAAGGGTTGGTTAGTAGTAAACAGAAAGAGGTAAAATTCGTTCCTTTGGTATTGGTGGTAGTTTGGATTTCATTATTTAGCATTTGTCAGGCATGACATACTGTTAAAATCAGAATATATTGTCACAATGTTGCTTTTCCATACGTCCCTAGATTGCAATGAGATTCACTATGCTTACTGTTCTGAATTCGAATGCCATGCAAGCTAGTTGGTTGAAACCAATGCTTAAAAATATGGTACATCAGGCAATATCTCTTGGGTTAAAAGAAAGGTTGATGCTGTGAAGTCACAGCAAAAATTTGTGCTTGCAATAATAATTTGAAAACTTATCATTTCTCCAATGGTTCTCTCAGAAAAATATACAAGTGACTGTGCTTCATTTCTTCATGTTCAATTGTAAATCACAGTATCACCCCACTAATTGAATACCCAATATTGAATGACATCCCTAAATGTTTATGCTTATATTTTTTCTTCTTGAACATAGATATGTTTGCTAACATCGAGACTGGCCGCTGTGGATACCATGACACATGATATTATAAGGGAACTACTTGGAGTCAAACTAGACATGACAAACTATGCTGTAAGTGCCAGAAGTTTCTCCAAGCTGTTAAATATTAGGTGTTATTGTTAAACAGTTCACTTACTTAGATTTGTTGTTCACATGTCTAGAATTTGCTTGACCAAGAAGAACTGCAAAAGTTGTTACTAGCTTCCCAGGAACAAATTGAACAATCAAAGGCGAAGGTAGGCCACCAACAAATCCGTCCTTTACTAAGTTGCATCATACAGTGAGATGGCAATCCTCACTTTTCATCTGTTTTGCTACTGCAGGATAGAGAACTTGATGTGCTCAAAGAACAACTTGGTCATCTCATTCTGGAAAGGGACAGGTGAGACTTCTATTCTGGATTTTTCATCGGATCATGTTGCTTTCAGCTGAAATTACTAAATCAACTGAACGATGCTGGTTTTGTTTCTTTCAAGCTTGCTTGATGACATGGACCAAAGGAAGACAGATCTATTGGAGACTCAACTGCTCGTTGAACAGCTTGAGCAGCGGGAACAAATGTTGGAAGCACAGATCGAAATGTTGCAGGTCTGCATTCTAGAACTTCCTTCTGAACCTATTGACCTACGGATTATATGGGGGCATTTCCTCATATGCCACTGGAAGTTTTGAGATTGAAACGTTGACAACATATTGCTCTATTCAGCGTTCCCAGACTGACAAGTGCTAAACTGTGCTTCTGTATTCTTGTAGTTGGAGAAAGATAACCTTCAACAGAAAATCATGGAAATGGACGAGACCATGGAACTGCTAATCGGATCAAATCAACCAGATACAAATCTACGGATGGTGAGATACCTTAACTTAGAAATGCTGACCATTCGGCGGTTAATTTTGCGTCCTAATTACCGAAACACTTGTACAGGGTGATAACCAGCATCATGGCAGCAACGAGTTCAGCAGGAGGCTAGCCCAGTCGGACATGCTCCTCTCCCACGCGAGGCACGAACACTCGCGCAGCCACGCGACCAGAAGCTCGAGGACGCATCACGGCCGACATCGCTGAAGGATTGCTGGTGGCGCCCGTCGGACACTGCTTGTGTTTGCAGATTGGCAGCGGCGTGACGCCACTTTCTTGGACTGTACAGATTGTTTTTGAGAGCTGTAAGGTCCAAATGGACTAGAAGAACAAGAAATCAAGAAACCTTCCACTTGTACGTAGAGTCTTAGGACTTGCGCGCCTGTAAATCTGAGAATGCAATGTACGCGTTGTTTTTTGTGGAGAGTTGCCGTTTCTTGTTCACTGTAGATCCCGACTTTCAACAAAGATTTCGTGACCGAGATCGTTTCTCTCCTGTACAATAGTGACTGAGGGTTATTGCTCCAGTTGAAACCGGATGGCTATCACAGGGATGGGAAAGTTCTGAGCCCTTCTAAATATGCCGTCTGTGGGGAGGGGAAGGGCGGCGGCGGGAGCGACGGGGGCGAGGCAGCGCTGTGACGGATGGGAGGTGAGGGGGGGGCACGAAGGGAAGGGGCAGTACCGGAGGCGGACGGGAGAGAGGAAGGAGAGAGAGCGAAGGAAGGAGGGGGCACCAAATCGCTCGGGGGACACCGCTGACGTGCGGGCCATACGCGGGTCGTATGCGGCCGGTAGATGGCTGCCACGTGGGCAGGTACCACCATGCGTCGCTTAGCGACGGGCAAAGCGGCCGGATGTGGGGCAATAGGGAGTAATAGGGAGTTACATATGACGGAGCGTCAAAAAAGAAAAGGAGAATTTAGGACGGAGAGCAGTAGTTGTCCGGCCCATGAGAACCGCCCGTGGCTGGCCCGACCCAGCCCAGGATACCTACTGCGCCGCCGCACGCCCCGTCCCGCTCGTCTTCCCCCCTCCTCGGTCTCGCCGAATTCGAATTCACACGCACTCCAGACTCCATTCAAACAATTTCAATCTCCCCCGCTTCGACCCCTCCCCTCCCATTCCCTCCTCCCCAATCCGACTCCGTCCACCTCCCTCTCGCTCCCGGGCGGAGTCCCATGGCGTCTCGAGAAGGTACGAGCACGCGCCGCCCGCCCCGCGGAGGGACCGCGCCGCCCACTAACCCGCTTGCCCCTCCCATCCCCGCGCAGGCGACATGTGGTCGGAGATCGTGGCGAGCGGCGGGTTGCGGCAGCCCCACATCGGCGTCGTGTACGGTCGTCGCCGGGTCGAGGAGTCCTCAGGCCGGGGGAACATGGACATGTAAGGCTCCTGCTCGCTGCCGATCGTTCGGCGGCTTGGTTCAAAGGTTTGAGGATTTTTATTAGGATTGCCTCTGGTGCGATTGGGTGACGCGCTTTCTGTTCGCGCAGGAGGAGCAGCTTGTGCCGCGAGCAGCGGCCGAGCTTCGCGGCGCCGACAAAGCGGACGAGCTGGAACCGGTCGCTTTCCATCAGGTGCGTATACCTTCGATTTCTTCGGCCGCAAACATATCATGCGATGGGCAGCTCTGATTTTCATCATTTTGGCTCCAATTTAGTTAATATATGTGCTAAAATGTATAATCCTGTGGACTGAAGTCAGGTCTGTTCGGAATAGTATATATCATTTGGGGTTTTCTTTAAAACGTTATTATAAGTGCTCCCGGCACTCGAACAGTCGAGGTAGATAGGTTTATGTGCTTTTGGAGAGAAAATAAAGGCCACATAAGACTTGGGACAACATAATTTAATCTCCAAATGATTCCATCTCGAGTAAACCCGAATGAGATTTGAAGCCTCCTCGCTGTCCTACCTCTCATATTTGGTTTAATCTCACAGTGGATTGTTTGTCCTCAATGCTCTTAACTTTAGTGTAAAGTAACACCCTCCATTGTTTTTTTTTGTGGAGAATTTGCTAGAGGACACTCTACAATCATTGTAATTGCTATATAGGATACTGAGGAGGTGGATTGCATTATCTCTTATTAGACCGGAAGAGTTTGGGTGTTTTGTCAGGCTCCAGGGTGGGGTTGGGAGCTGGACCCCCACAAACAGGGGGGAATGTCCCTTCTGATAGTTTTGTAGAAGGGAGGAATCCATCCTGGGTTGGCTAGCTCACCAGGTATGGTGCCAGGCTGCTAGCCAACTCACCCAGATTTACGATCTTATGTTGTTATCATTGCTTTGGACTTTAATTTATCCCTTGAGCTTTTAGATTCAAATTTAGCAATAATTGTTAGGTTCATCTAATGCCATCTATTTCAGTATTAAGTGGTATTGTGTTAGCAAGTTCATGAACCCTAAGCGGCATTAACTCAGCAAGGTCATGGACCTTTCTAACACATTCAAGCTCTATTCAGCGTTCCCAGACTGACAAGTGCTAAACTGTGCTTCTGTATTCTTGTAGTTGGAGAAAGATAACCTTCAACAGAAAATCATGGAAATGGACGAGACCATGGAACTGCTAATCGGATCAAATCAACCAGATACAAATCTACGGATGGTGAGATACCTTAACTTAGAAATGCTGACCATTCGGCGGTTAATTTTGCGTCCTAATTACCGAAACACTTGTACAGGGTGATAACCAGCATCATGGCAGCAACGAGTTCAGCAGGAGGCTAGCCCAGTCGGACATGCTCCTCTCCCACGCGAGGCACGAACACTCGCGCAGCCACGCGACCAGAAGCTCGAGGACGCATCACGGCCGACATCGCTGAAGGATTGCTGGTGGCGCCCGTCGGACACTGCTTGTGTTTGCAGATTGGCAGCGGCGTGACGCCACTTTCTTGGACTGTACAGATTGTTTTTGAGAGCTGTAAGGTCCAAATGGACTAGAAGAACAAGAAATCAAGAAACCTTCCACTTGTACGTAGAGTCTTAGGACTTGCGCGCCTGTAAATCTGAGAATGCAATGTACGCGTTGCTTTTTGTGGATAGTTGCCGTTTCTTGTTCACTGTAGATTCCGACTTTCAACAAAGATTTCGTTCCCTGAAGTGGCTCCAAGTGCGACCGAGATCGTTTCTCTCTTGTACAATAGTAACTGAGGGTTATTGCTCCAGTTGAAACCGGATGGCTATCACAGGGATGGGAAAGTTCCGAGCCCTTAACACATCAGCTACAAGAGAAATGGTACACGTACGCGTTGACTCTGATGTCTCCAAAACACAATTTTGACCTCTTGTTATTATAAAAATATTTATCAAAGAGTGATATATGTATACTTTTATGAAAGTATTTTCAAGACAAATCTATTCATATAGTTTTCATATTTACAAACTCAACAATTTAAAAGCTATTAATGATTTATATTCCCAATGTTCGGCCAACGGCGGCTCCTCGATGCGTCGCGTGGGTCATCGCGGCCGCCGGCTCCTCGCGGCTAGCGCGTCGTGGGAGCAGGGCGGCGACGGTGGGTTGGGAGCTGGGAAGAGCACGAAAAGACGGAGACCCATCGCCGCGACGGCGGACGGTCGGCGCAGGAGGATGGCAGACACGAGGTGGTGGGGAGGCGGCGGCGGGGTACGCGGAGGGAGAGAAGGAGGAGGACGCGTCCGCCGCGAGGCCCACCATCGGCCACATGGCCGTCGATCGCCGAACCCGGCCCGCCGCCGTCGCCGCTATAGTTGGCCGTCTGTGGGGAGGGGAAGGGCGGCGGCGGGAGCGACGGGGGCGAGGCAGCGCTGTGACGGATGGGAGGTGAGGGGGGGGCACGAAGGGAAGGGGCAGTACCGGAGGCGGACGGGAGAGAGGAAGGAGAGAGAGCGAAGGAAGGAGGGGGCACCAAATCGCTCGGGGGACACCGCTGACGTGCGGGCCATACGCGGGTCGTATGCGGCCGGTAGATGGCTGCCACGTGGGCAGGTACCACCATGCGTCGCTTAGCGACGGGCAAAGCGGCCGGATGTGGGGCAA
>OAMR01000259.1:872360-901362 GCA_900205405.1 Echinochloa crus-galli | reverse complement strand
ATGCCATCTATTTCAGTATTAAGTGGTATTGTGTTAGCAAGTTCATGAACCCTAAGCGGCATTAACTCAGCAAGGTCATGGACCTTTCTAACACATTCAAGATATTAAGGGTCAAATGGAAGAAGCCAGTAAGTCTAAAGACCTTATGAAAACACGCAAAACTTATACTCTGGAAGTTGTAAAGAAATGGAATGCAATTATCTTATCTCTGGAAGTTGACATGCCCTGTCATTTGGGTACTAGAATCTAATATACTTTCTGCGATTTAGCTTATTCCTGTCATATGTAGAGATAAGACACGTCAATTATAAAGTTTGGCTTGTGGTAGTGGCATTATGACTCTCAAGTAAAGTTTTAGCTTCTAATGATGTTTTGGTGAAACTTGACAGAGGACGAGAAAGTATCTTTGTTGCTCCTGGTGTAAATCTCCAGCCTCAACAGAAACCCTGTGGAGCACCAAAACGACCACCCAAACCGTGCAACCGAGTGGTGAGTCTAATATTGCTTCACATGGAAACCGCTTGACCTCGGCCACCCGTCCCCTTCTTGCTCCAGTCGACGGAGTACGGCGGGTCCTTGTTGAGGTCGGGCATGGACCCATGCCCGGGGTAGATTGAGCTGAGCTCCTGTTCGGTGAGGTCACCGAAGCCGTTGAGGATTACGCCGGAGCCGGCGTCGAAGGAGGTTTTGACGCCGGCCATGCGGCGGAGGTTTTCCTTGTACACCTTGTACCGGTGCTCCTCCTCGCCGATGGAGCCGTAGGTCTTGCTGAACTTGGCCATCCAGTCCATCATGGAGACACCAATCATACCATCAGTTCTTAGTAACAATAGCACATCTAGTAGTTTATTTAGAACCCCTGAAAAAGATACAGGATCAGGGACACACACCATAGGAAGGGCAATCCCTCTAGGATACAGTGATATCAGTTTAAAGGGCACTGCAAAAGAAACCATCATTACATCACTTGGTAAACTGAACATTAAGGAGGAGCCTGTTGAAGCCAGTATTCCATGGAGTGGTGAAGCTCTGACTGCTTTTGAGCAGCTCATCATGGTTTGCAGGCAGTCTGTTCCAGTTACACTGGCAGAAGTTTTCTCTGCTTATTGGTAGGTGTTTCAACCCTTTACCATAAATATTTATCCATTATTTCTGTATGGCTTTGCGGTTCGCTGTTTTAATGAAGATCTTCATGCAAATAGCGAGCTAGGAAGCATCAAAAAGCTTGGTGAAGGAACATACGGGGAGGCATACAGGGCTGGAAGGACTGTGTGCAAAGTGGTTCCTTTTGATGGAGACTTATTAGTCAATGGAGAAACCCAAAAGGTTTATTTCATTAATTGGTGTTCTCCATTCTGTAGTTTTCTGGTACTCACAAGGTGGTTCTGTTTTGTAGACATCAGAAGAAATACTTGAGGAAGTTTTACTTTCTCTAACACTTAATAATCTAAGATCAAACCGAGGCGATGATAAGAAAAAAGATTCATGCAATGGCTTCATCGAAACAAAAGAGTATGTGCCTTTCATCATCTTTGCAGTGGGAAATACATAGATAAAGTTTAAATCTAATTGTAGCTTATATGAAGAACCTGTATGCTTTCAAACTTTTGCAACACCATTTATCTAGTAATCGTGTTAAATGATTACAGCCTGGCATGGTTACCAACAGTGACCTTGTCTGTACAAAGATAGTGCATAACAGTAAATATCCTGGCTTGAGTGCCTGTTAAGTTCATATTTCTTGCAGCTTTCGGGTTTGTCAGGGACCATATGACCCTTCTCTGATTAGTGCTTGGGAAGACTATGACGCCAGACGTGGATCCGAAAATGATCACCCAAAGGACTTTACCAGTGAGCAGGTAAGTCCTCGATTCAGAGAAACACACATTATTATGTCATTGTGGTGGAACAACAGAAACGGACCATGCCAGTATATTATCTACTTCTTACATAAGTAATTTCTGTTTCAGTGCTACATTGTCTTTGTGTTAGCTGATGGTGGCACTGATCTTGAAAGTTTTGCTCTGGTCGATTACAACGAGGCTCGCAGCTTACTGGTTCAGGTATGAACCATGCATTTCGTAAGAGTATATCTGTGACCTCATCTACAAAGTTTTTTAAGATAACTAATGTTCCTTTCTATTGATGCAGGTTACTGCTTCCTTAGCAGTGGCTGAAAGTGCCTGTGAATTTGAACATCGAGATTTGCACTGGTTTGTCCTCTCATCACTGCTTTGCGCTGTTTTCTCATAGCCAATATCGGTCCATATGTAGTGAAAACAGCGCTTCGATTTATGATAAAATTGAGAATATACATCTCATACTTGAATGCATTAACTTTCAGTCTAGATGCTATTTTGAAATGCCAAAACTATTTTGTCACTAGGGCTATACAAGTTCATTTATAGCTTGATAGTGCAGGTGAGTAGAAAATATAGTCATGCCCGAATTGGTTCCAATTCTAGGTAGTGGTAGATATAAGCAGTGGATACTGTGATTTGCTATGAAAGTTCCTATTGAGAATGCTACCAAGTACCAAGGTTGCTCATATGTTACTTACACCACAATGTGTGGCATGGCAGGGGTAACATTCTTATAGCTCAAGATGAAGCTCCAGACACAAATCATACAGTGAGCTTTGTTCTTCGAGGGAAGAGGATGCATGCAAGAAGTTTTGGTCTGAATGTCTCCATAATTGACTTCACCCTTTCTCGGATCAACACAGGTGCCCCTTTGATTTTTAGTTCAGAATCTTTTATGCTTATTAACAGACTAAGTTTTTTTTAAAAAAGAATTGTATTAATCTCATCACTCTGCAATTCGGAATGCTGAAACAGAACAATATTCCTACAATTATTTAACTTTTTTTCTGAGATTGGTGATTTATTTTATCTTATACTACTTTTTTTGCCACATGAAAAAAGGAAAAATTTCTGCAATAGAAGGGAATTAAAAGTACTTGTGTCCTAATTCGATCATAGAAATCCCTTGAACCTGTACTTGACTGCCTTGTGCGTGGGACTGTGGGTCTTCTAGACTTCTATGAAATTTATCGTGGACAACAGTGCAAAAATCTGGGACTCGAGCTTTGGTGGGATGGGTTGCACATCCTTCCTATCCTTGCAGTTGTAGGCAGAGTTCCTAGAAGTGTGTTAACTTCTGGGCCTTTATGGTGAACAGGGAGTGGAGAATGCTTTGTAGATAATTACAAGTATAACATGTGTTTATTTAAGAATAGCTTTCACTTTCACTCTTATTCTGCTGCACTTTTTGTGAGCTTCATAAATTGAAAATGTGAGGATAGTTGGGGCACTGAGCTAACATGATAACAGCCGATGAGGTAGCTTCATGAAACATTTATTGAAGTTTGCGCCTCACACAATCAGCACCAACAACCTTTTGAAACTCATTGTTTCCTAGTGCATAAGTGATTACGGGTCACTTGAAGAACATTTGGACATCACTGTAAAATTTTGCCTCTCTTATGTTCCTTGAAAACTTATTGTTCTTTGCAATGTTATTCTCCAGGGACTGCCGTTCTCTTTCTTGACCTGTCTGCGGACCCTGCATTATTTCAAGGGAAAAAAGGAGATAAGCAGGTTTGCTTCTTCCTGAGAGTAATGTGTTCAAACATTGTGTGTTTTCCTAATGTATATGGATCTTGCGTGTGCAGGCAGAAACATATCGAAGAATGAAAGAAATTACCCAGGAACATTGGGAGGGCAGGTATATAATACTCAAGAGTCATGTTGCATGTTTAGTTGGGTTTCCCTTATAACATGAAAAGGGTTAATTGTGCATGAAAACAAAAGGCTCAGAACAAGAATTTTGAAACTTATTGGGTACTATTTTCCATCTGCAAAACAAGACTGCGGGACTGCTACTGATTCTCTACTTGTTGCATTGCAGCTTCCCAAAGACCAACGTGGTGTGGTTAATTTACCTTGTAGATATGGTGCTAGACAAGATGAAATCCCTTGTTAGTTCATCTTTCCGCTTCACTTTCCAGTACTTACTGGTTTACCTGTGGCCGGTGCAACGAATCTACCAGCATTTCTAAGTTCTAACCCTTTGTGTGAACACCTTATGCCAGGCGCTTGGTGCAAAAGTGGACCGGGAGCTTCGCTCGTTCAAGAAACGCCTGGCGTCGTACGAGTCCGCTGGAGATTGTCTGGCCGATCCCTTTTTCAGTGACCTGTTGTTGGAGGAGGATGCACAGCTCTCTCCAATGCCGCAGCTGGATTCAGATCTGTGAACTGGCAGATCGAATCTCCGTGGGGTTTAGGGTTAGGGTTTATGTTTATTGCGGTGTGCAACCACTAATCATCTGATGTGCGCGTGATCCAGAACGGATCGAACACAGGTCCATCAGCGGTCAGCCCTGGGCGTGCAAGAGAGAGCTTGCTGTCGCCCGGGGCCGCCTTTTGTAACAAGCCTGTGTAATTTATCACGTTGGTACTGGCCGGATTCTGGTCTTTCCGATAATATGCTTGCTCGGCTGATTCTGCGACCCTGCTACATTGCCATCCTCTCCATGTGGATGTGCGTGACGGGGATAATGCTGGCGTCTCTCTACTGATTCAACAACCGATTCAACAAACCCAAAACCAAGCACGGGCAGAAGCTGAGCATACGAGTGGCAAACTGAAACCTCACATTCACAATCTCACATCACTACCGCGTATACACAGACAACCTGAAAGCTGGGGTGATCACGAGCACCAGTGCCGCTAGGAACCCAAAGCTACTACTCACCAATAGGGAAAGAATGGATCTATGCAAACACCGACAACGAGACAATATACAAGCGCAAAAGAATCGTGACATCGTGTTATGTGGCTCACAAGAGCGCTGCGCTGCACAGGCAACCATGCTCAGAGTCCACCGAAAGGGTCAATGGACAGCAACTTCCTGTTCATAGCGGGAGGCGCCAGACCTGGGATGTCTCTGATGTTCTTGTTGTGAGGGTTGACAATCTGCAACGAAGGCAGACTCCGTTATAGATTGTACAGTGTAGAAAACTTTATGAAATACTGTAAACCGACAACGGCCTAAATGGTTAGGGCAAAAGAGATGAGCAGGATATCAAAATAAAGACAAATCAGTATTTCACTTGAAAACTTTTAACATTGATATGGGGAAATTTAGCTAGATGCCACAATGATAGAACTGACTCAGCCACATGAAACTTCTAATTGTATATATGGAGCTTCTGTTCCTCAACTAAACACCAAGCACAACTAACAATTTTTAGGTAGAGCAAAAAAAAAAAGCATCAAACGCTAACTTTCAAGGAAATAACATACCTTAACAACAATTATTGCAATAACACCACAAACAATCAGAAACAGGAACGCCATAATGCATTTGTCAGTTGCAACCTGGAACAGAAGATCTTATTAGTCCACGTACTGTCACTTCACATATCAAACAAATGCCCGGTACATGCAGACAGTGAGAGTATACCTGGCGACCAATTTCTTTCACCATTTGACTAGCCTTCTTCAAGGAGAAGTGAACAGAGTCAAGCTCATTTCCGATTCTCTTCATTTGTTCTGTCTGTAAAATTGGTTAAACAATTTTTAGACAACAAGAAGATGACAGATTTGGACTAGAAACTAAAACTTATCGAAGCTACCCTGGAAAACCACAGGTTATACAGGTGACACATCAAGAAATCAGATTTTAAGTATATACTATTAAGAAAGAAATGCAAAATCTGCTCTGCCTTTACAAACATATCCACATTGACACAAACTACAATATAGAAGGATCCAATGGTGGTAGCATCATTCCATCTCATGAATAAATGTGAAGCTATGTTTGCTTGGGAAAATGTGGAGATTGACTGACACCTTCCTTGGAGGAAAATGGAACTACAAGACATGTTGCTCTTTGGTCTTGATAGATCTTGTGAACATACTTGAAATGGAGAAACCTAACACAACATTTTGTGATTCACTGAAGCTGTATAGTAAAAAGATCACAAACAGCAGCGCCAATCTCAAACAAATAGAGAGCAAAACTTGCATTAAATTATCATGTATAGTAGCATAAGATGGTTATTGAGCATCAAACTGAAGTTCTTCAGGTTTTGGCAGCATAGACTATCCCTCTTTAAAATTTACCCAAAAAAATTGTTCAAGGACAAATCTTTCAGCAGGATAGAGAAGTGATATTGTCAGGTAACTAAATCTTACAAAACTGTTATCTAAAATGAGCACAGATGGGGATAAGAAATGTAACAAAATGAGTTTCTATGGCCCATAATAATCAGTAGCATATCCAAGTGAAATTCTCAGAAATAACTTAAAGTTTTGTGTTCAGTGCGTACAGTAGGGGTTAGCAGAAAGTTTGAAGAGAAAAAAAATGGTGAAAACCAAACAGGCTATTGCACTCATGATTGGATAGAAAATAGCATCCTAGAAAACTTACTTGCTGTGTCAGAGTTGCAGCAGTCTGAGCTCCAACTTCAACAGTTTGTGCTACAACCTATGAGAAAAAGCTTCCTGTAAAATTCATTATGGAAGAGCGCAAGAGAATCATTGTTCTTTTCTTCTCCTTTTAGAGGCTACATGAGTATGTGGACTATGGAGTCTTTTGTACTGCTCAATGCAATAGCAGAGATTCTGCTTGTTGGTTAAGAAAGGGAAGAAGAAAGTAGTATGTTAGTTGCATACCATTTTCGAACGCTCAATAGCTTGGTCAGTCTGATCCATTTGTTTCCTTCCGGCGCTAATGAGTTCTTGATTTGACATTTCTGTAAAAACATCCAGGTCCATTAAGGGATGTCTCTGATGTTCTTGTTGTGAGGGTTGACAATCTGCAACGAAGGCAGACTCCGTTATAGATTGTACAGTGTAGAAAACTTTATGAAATACTGTAAACCGACAACGGCCTAAATGGTTAGGGCAAAAGAGATGAGCAGGATATCAAAATAAAGACAAATCAGTATTTCACTTGAAAACTTTTAACATTGATATGGGGAAATTTAGCTAGATGCCACAATGATAGAACTGACTCAGCCACATGAAACTTCTAATTGTATATATGGAGCTTCTGTTCCTCAACTAAACACCAAGCACAACTAACAATTTTTAGGTAGAGCAAAAAAAAAAAGCATCAAACGCTAACTTTCAAGGAAATAACATACCTTAACAACAATTATTGCAATAACACCACAGACAATCAGAAACAGGAACGCCATAATGCATTTGTCAGTTGCAACCTGGAACAGCAGATCTTATTAGTCCACGTACTGTCACTTCACATATCAAACAAATGCATAGTACATGCAGACAGTGAGAGTATACCTGGCGACCAATTTCTTTCACCATTTGACTAGCCTTCTTCAAGGAGAAGTGAACAGAGTCAAGCTCATTTCCGATTCTCTTCATTTGTTCTGTCTGCAAAATTGGTTAAACAATTTTTAGACAACAAGAAGATGACAGATTTGGACTAGAAACTAAAACTTATCGAAGCTACCCTGGAAAACCACAGGTTATACAGGTGACACATCAAGAAATCAGATTTTAAGTACTCCCTCTGTTTGTTTATATATGACGTTGATTAGCTCAATTTTGAGCTTACCGGCGTCATATAAACACGAACGGAGGTAGTATATACTATTAAGAAAGAAATGCAAAATCTGTTCTGCCTTTACAAACATATCCACATTGACACAAACTACAATATAGAAGGATCCAATGGTGGTAGCATCATTCCATCTCATGAATAAATGTGAAGCTATGTTTGCTTGGGAAAATGTGGAGATTGACTGACACCTTCCTTGGAGGAAAATGGAACTACAAGACATGTTGCTCTTTGGTCTTGATAGATCTTGTGAACATACTTGAAATGGAGAAACGTAACACAACATTTTAAGTGATTCACTGAAGCTCATAGCAAAAAGATCACAAATAGATAGCAAAACTTGCATTAAATTATCATGTATAGTAGCATAAGATGGTTATTGAGCATCAAACTGAAGTTCTTCAGGTTTTGGCAGCATAGACTATCCCTCTTTAAAATTTACCCAAACAAATTGTTCAAGGGCAACTCTTTCAGCAGGATAGAGAAGTGATATTGACAGGTAAATAAATCATACAAAACTGTTATCTAAAATGAGCACAGATGAGGATAAGAAATCTAACAAAATGAGTTTCTGTGGCCCATAATAATCCCTAGCATATCAAGTGAAAGTCTCAGAAATAACTTAAAGTGTGTTCAGTTGAACAGTTGGGTTTAACAGAAATTTGAAGAGAAAAAAATGGTGAAAACCAAAAAGGGTATTGCAGTCATGATTGGATAGAAAATAGCATTCCAGAAAACTTACTTGCTGTGTTAGAGTTGCAGCAGTCTGAGCTCCAACTTCAACAGTTTGTGCTACAACCTGCAAGAAAAAGGTTCCTGTAAAATTCATTATGGAATAGCTCAAGAGATCCGTTGTTCTTTTCTTCTCCTTTTAGAGGCTACCTGAGTATGTGGATTATGGAGTCTTTTGTACTCTTCAATGCAATAGCAGAGATTCTGCTTGTTGGTTAGAAAAGAAAAGAAGAAAGGAGTATGCTAGTTGCATACCATTTTTGAACGCTCAATAGCTTGGTCAGTCTGATCCATTTGTTTCCTTCCGGCGCTAATGAGTTCTTGATTTGACATTTCTGTAAAAACATCCAGGTGCATTAATGAGAAAGTAAACACATAGTATAATGTTTCAAGAGGATTTTACTATTGACATTAGAAGTTAAGGATGCCCACCTGATGCCATTTGAACTGGTGTGTCCTCAGGCACTTGATCATTACCAGTATCGAATAATTCAATCCTTTTGTTACCGAGGCTACTTTGGTACCTGCAACGCAACACCAATAAAGTTGCAAGGGATGCATCTCAGAATGAAGTGAATTGCAGCTGCGCAAACAATCACTGCAGATCCGCAGATCTAAATATGCAAATGGGGCATTTAGCATTTGATGAAACAACCCATATTTCAATTCTGAGGGCATTGTAAGAGAGAGAACTGAATGTACTTACGTTTTCCTCAACGTGACATAGGAATTCAACTCTTTAATCTGTTATAGCACACAAGAAAGGAAATTATACTTGAGCGGGAAAACAACATAATATAAGCTAGTGAATAAATAACTGCACTACCGACCATGAACTGTTTCTTGTCATTTAGCTGCTTGTTGACATCAGGAGGGTTCTTCTTCTCCTCATCTTTGAGTATGCGATCAAATTTTTTGATTAAGCTGCAGGTAAACAAAACATACTTACAGAACTTAGACATCCGCAGGACTTGAAGATCTGAATTTGCTCATTCAAGTTACTACAAGTTACAAGTGGCACGTAGATGGTCAGATGGAAAAGGTAAACCGATTGTTCAATTCGCGCATGGGTTTTGCATCGACATAAACACAGGTTGGAGTTTAGCTAGCCAGACTCACCGCTTGCACTCCCTCATCTTCCCGGTGAGATCCTCCAGCTGCTTGGACTGCCTATTGGAGTCCTTGATCTTGTCCATCTTCTGGAACCCATTCCTGCATCAAGCAGAAGTACACGGGATTAAACTTCCGACGGAAGGGGCGAACCAACAAGCAAGTAATCGTGAAACAGATGGCTGCAATTCGAGCACTGGCTTGGCGAAATCCGCCGCCGCCGCCGCAAAGTGGCGAGCAAAATCTCTCAGCTCACTCTACTCTGTTCAACAGCAGCTAAAAGCACCCGGAGCGGGAGCAGGAACCGAATTGGCAGGGAGGGAAGCGACATTGCGGCGGGGGACGGGATCTGACTCACTGTAGGGCGCGGAAGATGTCCTGGATCTCGCCGTCCACCTGCTCGAGCTCGGGGCTCATGGGCACGTCGCTCGCCATGGCTCCGCGCGCGCCCCTCTACCCGTGCGCCTCCGCGCTCCGCCTCGCGGGATCCAGCCACCCAGAGCAGCGGCGGCGCCTCCTCGTGTCGGGGTCGGGCTCGTCCAGCCGTCAGTCAGGCCGGCATTCCCCGGTGGAAGGCGGCGGTTGGCGTCGGGAGGAAGGAGGCGGGTGGGTTTGGTGCCGTTGGTGAGTTGGGCCCGGGCCGAGCTGGCCTGTGACCCGACGCGCATGAGCTGTGAGCTGTGACCGACCTGTCAGCCGTGGATGGTGAGCACCTGGCACGCAACTACGCAAGGGGATTATACAGCGGGTAAAAGCAGAGCAGGTGATTATTGTACCTAACCTAGCTCAGGACCTCAGGTGAATCCTCATCACAAATTTAATGACTTTGTTCGATCGAGTACGGAGTACTAGCACGAAATCTTTTTGCGGAATGAATAATACTAACCGGATAAAGGATGGTTTCTTTTCTTTGCCACAAAGCAATGGCTAGGTTGGCATGCGTTGTCACGGGCCCACACTCCCCCCGCTGGAGGTGATCAAAAAGTGTCGTTTTGATTGAACTGCTCCGGCCCAGTTCACCGATGAGAATCAGCCCATGGTGATGTCTCTAACCGCGGCAATGGCCCAGAGGCCCAGTTTTCCTTTCGCAATCTCCTTGTATTGTATTATTCGGGCCCTTTTGCCACCTCGGGTCACCGAGAAGCGGGCCGAAACATGATCCCGCCCATGATTGCTGCTGGTAGCCTGGTACAGCACGCATCCACTCCTAACGGGCTCGACGAATGAAGCCGCACGATAGCAGAGACGGAGAAAATAGACAAGCTGGAAACTGAACTGAAATGCAGGGCACATACAAATGATAGCATTGCAAATTTCCACATCCTCGAGCTTTATTGCTTTACAAATGAAATGATAGCATGCGCGAAGCCGGAGGATCCGCCGTCCGCGGGTCCCTACCATGCGCAATTTGCAAAGGAAAAATCATACTCCAGTCTCTATCTGTATTACTAGCCAATTTGATCAAGGCCGGATATTTTTTATATCCATTATCTAAAAAATCTGTATTACTAGCAAGCAGCAGATATATCCCAGGAAATAGTCATCCAGCAAGTAGGCTTTATCCATCCCCCGACGGCTTTCGGTTGTTCCATGCATATCAACCTAGCTGCTCCCTCGACCAAGAGAGTGTGGCTGAATCAGAATCGAAAGACTAGAGTACGTGTCGCCCTTCTCATAGTAGTTACGGCTCATCTCAGCCTCCATGACAATGACATCGTTGCTTGTTCCCTGATGATTCACGCCCTGGAGGGTAATAGTAGTAATTGACCTTTCAACTGTACCAACAAACTTTAAAAAGGCGACCGTAGCTCGGAGGGTTTGCGACAGTACCCTCTATGTTTAGTTCTAAAAACTTCTCAAAATTCTCTCTCCAAACTTCACTATTCACCTATCACATCAAATCTCTCTCCTCATGCATGGAGCATTAAACGTGGGTAAATAAAAAAACTAGTTACATGGTTTTGATGTACACGACTAGACGAATCTTTTGAGCCTAATTAGATCATGGTAGGACAATGATTACCACAAACAAACGAAAATGCTACGGTACGCTACAGTGTCCGTTGTGACATTTTCATCAAATTTTTCCATCGCTTTTTTTAACTAAACACAGCCTTTTCTGACACTATGTATAATTGTGCATATTTTGTTTCAAAAAAAATGGTGCATATGCCCTACGGATGCATGTACCAGTACCAGACAGGAGAATAGTATGCACTCTAAGGTCTGATTTCAGGAGGGAAAATCCAAGTTCAGAGCTGACCCCTAGTTGTTCCGACAGGATCGAAAGACTGGTGTACGTGTCGCCCTTCTCATAGTGCCCACCCAACGCCCTGTCGTCTATCGGCCATGTGATTGATTCCTTAAAGCCACAGTGATGAGTAATCCTTTCGGCATCGGACCACACTTGTCGTGCCTGCCTGCTCCATCCAAAGCACCCAGCACACGCAAAACTGTATTATTACGACTCGCGTCCTAATTTTATTCAGGATCAGGACTCCGCATCTTTCTTTAATTTCTTTCTTTTCACGCCAGAAAATAACAAACACCTCTGCTTCATCATGCCTTCATCGTCAGACCGAGACCCGAGCACGTTGTCCGAAGCAGAAGCTGCCGTGTGCTCTTATGATCAGGCCGCAACATGCATATGATTAGTTTGATCATAATCATGTTCAATAAAACCAATACTAATTCACTAATCATATACCCTTTGCCGCATGATGATAGGAGATTGGACTAAAATCCTAATCAGCTCGCGTACTAGCTCAGCTCAGCGATTCAGCTCAGCTCCGCGACAGGTGCATGTGCATCGACAGCAATCACAAGCGTTGCGGCGCCACGCGTCGGGGAAGATGAGGCCCAGTTTCACCGCGGTGATCCTACGCGATGGGCTCGGACGTGTCACAAACGATTCGGGCCGATCCGATCCGATCCGGCCCGTCTCGCTCTCGCCACTGTGCTTGCGAGAGCCGAGAGCACGACAGGTGGGCCCCACCTCGTACCCAACTGGGAACGGGACTGGCCTGGGGGAAGCTGAGATGAGATGTGTCCCTTCTCCCTCCACGTCAATGCCAATAATTCCGCCAAAAGTAATGGCTGAGCCGACCTGGCCCAAAAACCCTGACAGCAACGGGAGGAGGGTCTTGGCCATGGATTTTGATTTGATGGTGGGCTTGCTTCAGTAGCTTCTTCCTTGTCTGATTGCTGCCTCCTTCCTTAATGGCTGGAGACACACACACAGTACCATCTTATCTAGATCTAGTACAGGTTTTCCTTGGGTTTATACCACACAATTACTTATATCTGAGGGTCAGCTTTTAATTCTCCTCATATTAATTATGTGGATGCTTTGAGGTCGAGAAAAAGATCTCCGGCTGATCCTGTATCAGGTCGGAACTTGGGGAGGTTGTATCCCTTCTTTATTATTTAAGTTCGACAGTGCCATGCATCGTGTCGATCCGTCTAATTCAACGATGGCGAAGTGAACTCAAGTGTGATGTCTATACGACCGATATATACGTATAGTTCTTTAATTTTGTAACACGGTACCATTGGAGCTCGATACAACCACACGTAAAAATGTGACTCCACCATTTGATTATGTGGTTGAACCTCTTCCACGGCCTTAGCTAGATGCAGCCTTGAGTCGTTTTCCCCTTTTCCAAAGATTCTAGCAATTGTTCTCTTCTTTAACAAAGTGATGAAATATGGGCTCCCCACATAAGACTGGTGAGGACTGAATTCCTACTGAAGTGATTGTTAAAACTCACAACACTGGTGAAAGCTCTAACATATTTAGTGAAGAAACATGTAGGCTAGTCAAAGTGTTACCTTTCATTCTTCCTCCTATGATGGGTAGGTAGGCAGCCAGGGGTGGAGCCAGAATCAACATAAAAGGGGGTGTTGAACCTCTTGTGATCGTGCTAATTTCACATGTAGGCTAGTCAATGTATTGCTTGACAAATTTGACGATAGATATTCCTTGGATAAGATTGAGACCTAAAATCCTCTTTAAGTAATCGTCAAAACTCAACACTGTGAATGCTCTAACCTCTTCAATGAAGAACCATATGTATGGTGCCCAGAGTATGTATTACCTTCTTTCATACTTCCTCCTCACAAGAGAAACTTATAATGGATGCAGTTGCCATTCCTTTTCCCCTCAATTGTTTATAAAAGAGTGGTTCTGCAAGGTTCTAGCTTGCAAATTAAAATATCCATCTATTTACTCCGGTCATAGTATTTCTAGATCGACGAGGGATATATATGAACTTAGAAATGGTATTATGCTTTAGCTGCATGGCCAGTGGTACGATGCATCATGCTTATCTAATTCAACAGTAATGAAGAAGAGCTGAGTCACATGCGCTCACTATAGGAAACATATGGTTCATGTGTTGTGCGGTACAATTGGAGCTCCACAGAGCCACAAAATGATCATGTGGACTTGCTAATCTACTCTATCTATGCATGGTTGGAACTCTCTTCGGAGCCTTATCGAGTTATCTTGCTTCTTCCTTGCACATTCTAGCAAATAAATTGCGACCTCCCGGATCAAATTTAACCATGGATTCCCCCGCAGAAAATTGAGGCTCAAAATCCTCACGAAGTTACTGTCACCTCTCACAGGATAGAGTGGAGAAAACTCTAACCACTTCGGTGAGAAATCGTGCACCCAAAGCTAGGCCACTGGTCATATTGTATGATTTTTTGTATGTAGAGAATGACTTGTGGTGTGGATCCAGCCATGGATACTGTCCACTAGTTGGTGCAAAAGAATCACTCTTTCTTTTCTCATGCTAGTGGCCCTGTACCAAAAATTCCTCTGAGAATTAGTCATGGTTGCCGCTGACAGTGATGGGATGGCAGTAACAGCATCATATATATCCTCTAGGTTCTAATCATCCCAGTTAGTGGTCGGATTAGTACTGATGCGCCACTCTTTGCTTAACCGATTCTTCCATCTTTATGGAAAATCATGCCAAAAGTCGTTTAATCTCACACCCAATATTCTGTTTCACATTAAATTTTCGACACTAAGACACCTTCGCACGAGAAAGTTGGTGGAAATCTTGAGATTGTTCGATGAAAAAACACATGATATTCGCAAATCCTCGAGGATAAGCTCATGGTCCTCACACGCTATTGGGCCAGCTGCACTAACCACTAAAAGCCCTGCTCCTCATGTCAAAAAAAAAAGAGCCCTGCTCCTAACCGATTCCCCTTCGGATACCGGCCACGCAAACCGTTACAGTGACTGACAGATGGGCCAGCACCGGCCTAGTCACGAGATACCGGCCTCACCGGCCACTGACAAGTGGGCCCACCACAGATCCCTTCTCCCACACCTCTGGCCGGCCTTTATAAGCGGCCTCCGCCATTTGGCTCGCTCCGTGTCCTCGTTGCCGCTGCTGTCTGCCTTGATTGGCCGCCTCGCTCGCTAATCCCACCGGTGATTGGGCGGTTACTGGCTGGCTGATCAAATTGGCGCCGGCGGCGGCGAGCGGCGGCGTGGTTGGGGGCATGATGGCGTCGGAGCCGGTGGCGCGGGCGGTGGCGGAGGAGGTGGTGCGGTGGGGGAGCATGAAGCAGACGGGGGTCAGCCTGCGCTACATGATGGAGTTCGGCTCGCGCCCCACCGAGCGCAACCTGCTCCTCTCCGCGCAGTTCCTGCAGAGGGAGCTCCCCATCCGCTTCGCGCGCCGCGCGCTCGAGCTCGAGTCGCTGCCCTTCGGGCTCTCCAACAAGCCCGCCATCCTCAAGGTCCGCCGATGCCTCCCACCCCTCTCTCTGACTCTGTCTGGTGTCCCTGTCTCTCCAAGTTAGTTTAGCTCATTCTTACTAGATGTTTGGTTGGGTGGTCATTTCGTTCTCCTGATTGTTTGTCCTCCTTGTCCAGATGCGATTGGAGAGGCTTGGTGCACCTCTGTTCATTTAGGATGTTTTTTTTCCTCAGATTAGTATCTCTGTTTCACTGAGGTTAGCTTTCGGTTTAGTTCACAAGTAACTGGCTGAAAGCGATTGGGAATTTTAGCAGGATTTTAGTTCCCAACAATTTTGAAAACGTGGTTCATTTATGGATAGATGCTGCTTCCTTTTCCTTTTTGTAGTTCAGTTTCTTTCGATTCCACTCGTGGTCCAACAGTCAATCTCTTGTCTCAGATTGATATGCCGCTCGTAGATTTTAGCTTCGATTCCTTGTTCCTACGAGATTGTAGTTGCATTTGTTGGAGGAACAACAAGCTGTATTGTTGGATAAGAAGGAATCCTTAAATGCCGGAGATTCTCCCTTCTTAAAACAAATTCTAGGAGATTCTTGCTTGGTGGCTTCCTTAACTTTTTTTCCCCCCTGAGTGGGGTTCTTCATCTCCTTTACCTTTCCTCGTCAATACTATAATACCTGAAGTCAGTAAAGAATGTTTATTTTATTGAGAGATATTTCGTTAACCAAATGGATATTCTTACCAAATTGACCATTCTGATGCCAGAGTGGTACTGATGTTTGGTCTGGTCAATTAACCATTGTTATTTCTTAAGGTGAGGGATTGGTACTTGGACTCGTTCCGCGACATCAGATACTTCCCTGAAGTGAGGAGCCGGAACGACGAGCTTGCTTTCACACAAATGCTTAAAATGGTCAAGGTCCGGCACAATAATGTGGTTCCAACAATGGCTTTGGGAGTGCAGCAGCTGAAGAAGCAACTGTCCCACCCCTTTAGATTACATGAGATCCACGAGTTCCTTGATCGATTCTACATGTCAAGGATTGGCATCCGCATGCTGATAGGTTTGCAACCTTCAAACTGTTCTTGTCAATAGCTTAATACATGAGATCCACGAGTTCCTTCAAACTGGCAACTTTGCTATTGTCCAGTTTAGTTCTTGGACATGCTATGCCAAATCTTCTGTTATGAGCTATTTGTCTAACAGTAACATGAATACTAACTTTTCCCCAAAAGCATACTAGTAACAAAAGTTCACTGTAAATCTATCAAGCAAAGTGCACCTTTTGTCCTGGTTTATTTGTTACTAAACTCTATTTTGGAACATGGAGCATATTCCGGTCTCATATGCAGGTCCTAAGTCAAACAATAGATAGGTATGTTGTTATTAGATATGTGGTCTGAGTTATTCGAGCTTGCTTAATTGCAGGGCAGCATGTGGCTTTGCATGATCCTGAACCGGAGCCTGGCGTCATAGGCCTCATTAATACAAGATTGTCCCCCGTACAGGTGGCTCAAGCTGCTAGTGAAGATGCCCGTTCTATTTGTTTAAGGGAATATGGATCGGCTCCTGATATTAACATTTATGGTGATCCAAGTTTTACATTTCCGTAAGTCTTATAATCTATCACGAGTTACCTTTGTTGACTTGATGTCTAATGAGAATATCTATATAGATTTTTGGTGATTGTATTGTCATAAAATATGATTTATATTCAATCTGGATGCCTCTTATAACTCACATGGTTTGTACAACAAGCTGTATTGTTGGATAAGAAGGAATCCTTAAATGCCGGAGATTCTCCCTTCTTAAAACAAATTCTAGGAGATTCTTGCTTGGTGGCTTCCTTAACTTTTTTTCCCCCCTGAGTGGGGTTCTTCATCTCCTTTACCTTTCCTCGTCAATACTATAATACCTGAAGTCAGTAAAGAATGTTTATTTTATTGAGAGATATTTCGTTAACCAAATGGATATTCTTACCAAATTGACCATTCTGATGCCAGAGTGGTACTGATGTTTGGTCTGGTCAATTAACCATTGTTATTTCTTAAGGTGAGGGATTGGTACTTGGACTCGTTCCGCGACATCAGATACTTCCCTGAAGTGAGGAGCCGGAACGACGAGCTTGCTTTCACACAAATGCTTAAAATGGTCAAGGTCCGGCACAATAATGTGGTTCCAACAATGGCTTTGGGAGTGCAGCAGCTGAAGAAGCAACTGTCCCACCCCTTTAGATTACATGAGATCCACGAGTTCCTTGATCGATTCTACATGTCAAGGATTGGCATCCGCATGCTGATAGGTTTGCAACCTTCAAACTGTTCTTGTCAATAGCTTAATACATGAGATCCACGAGTTCCTTCAAACTGGCAACTTTGCTATTGTCCAGTTTAGTTCTTGGACATGCTATGCCAAATCTTCTGTTATGAGCTATTTGTCTAACAGTAACATGAATACTAACTTTTCCCCAAAAGCATACTAGTAACAAAAGTTCACTGTAAATCTATCAAGCAAAACGCACCTTTTGTTCTAGTTTATTTGTCACTAAACTCTATTTTGGAACATGGAGCATATTCCGGTCTCATAAGTCAAACAATAGATAGGTATGTTGTTATTAGATATGTGGTCTGAGTTATTCGAGCTTGCTTAATTGCAGGGCAGCATGTGGCTTTGCATGATCCTGAACCGGAGCCTGGCGTCATAGGCCTCATTAATACAAGATTGTCCCCCGTACAGGTGGCTCAAGCTGCTAGTGAAGATGCCCGTTCTATTTGTTTAAGGGAATATGGATCGGCTCCTGATATTAACATTTATGGTGATCCAAGTTTTACATTTCCGTAAGTCTTATAATCTATCATTTATTTAGTATTTACAATGAAAGGCGTTGTCTGGAAATTTGTAACCTCCAGTAACCTTTATGGAATCCTCACTGATATTTTCAAGTGCAATACTATATTAATCAAATTTATAGAAATTTGTAAAGTTAAGTAAATTTGATGGAACTTCCACTGACATTTGTCGCCAAAATTTGGGGGAAGTTGTCATTCTATATCAATCAACTTAACTGTAGTTTCGTCAAAATCAACTTACGTCAAGTTCTTGATATAGTTCTCTTTTATGTGAAGGATGCTTGTTTTATCTTGTTTGTCGATCAAGATGATACTTATCGCTGTAATGGAAAAAACAAAATATGTTGTGCACAATGTGGTGATTAAATTTTCGTTACAAAAAGATATGGTGATTAATTTTGAATCCTTTGCTGATGCAGGTTAGTGATGAAGGTGGTGGGATACCAAGAAGTGGCCTCCCAAGAATTTTCACATATATGTATAGCACTGCAAAGAATCCACCTCAGCTAGATGGATATGGACCTAACGATGGAGTAACTATGGCTGGATATGGTTTCGGGCTTCCAATCAGCCGCCTTTATGCTCGGTATTTTGGTGGAGACTTGCAGATCATCTCTATGGAAGGATATGGTATGATCATATTTCACCTGGTCAATTTATATTTTGTCAGTACGAATTAACCATGTTTAGCTGCAGTTCATATGCTACATATTTTTCTTCCTCAAACATTATAAAACTCTAGAGTGGCAATCAAATATATAACTGCACTACCGTGGTTGTAGGTACTGACGCTTACCTCCACTTGTCAAGGCTAGGAGATTCAGAGGAGCCGTTGCCTTGATGACTTAATTTGATGTCCTGATACGACTCTCTTCCTGTAATTAGGCTGCTCTTCTTCTTGTAATATAATCCAGTGGTGGTCTGCAAATATTGTTGTAATGGGCCAGCCACCTATATCTGCTCTGCTGCCTTGTGCGCATAGCACACTTACTTCAGATATTTAGTAATGACCCCTCTGCAGAAAAATAGTATGATTTGATCCCTCAGCCTCCCAGAAATCAGCATTACAAATATGCGCTTGGAGCGTTACTGATGACCGCAAAGTGCAGCTTATTCTCAGCAGCAGCTAATTTCATCATCTGCATGACTTCGTCCTTGTTGTACAGAGTCTGCATTCAGCATTGTGAAGTCTTTAAGCTGTAGGTTTATCAACAAGCAACGAAGACAGGGGAGATCTTTACAATAGCTGTGGTACCATTGAGCTCTGATATGCACTGCAGGAGACAGGGATGTCTCAACTCCCAACCAAATTTCTGCTGCACCTGCGCCGTACATTCTCAGTCCTGTGCCTGGAGGAACAAAATAACATTTCCGAGAGAGCAAAGCAAATGCTGCTGAAATGCAGTGTCACCAGCTCACGCCTGGAACCTTAACCAGCAGCATGATTGGTCGCTGAGAAGATCTGTACGACGATTGAACATCGAACTCGACTTTTGCCTGTTCAAGAACACGAAGAGCTCGAAAGCGAGCATGATCCTATATTCCTATCCGTGTTGTTGGTGGAGCTCGAAAGCTCTACTGAAGAATAAAGATTGCCCGTCTGCTCGAACAGTTACGGCAAAGAGAGACGGGTACACCATTGTACTAATCTTCTCCTGTGAGCTCTGTCAGTCACTGAGCCGTGGCCCCCAGACACGTGACGCGCATGTGCTAGCACGGAGATAGAATAGAACCTTCTGTTCTCCTCCCGTGTGAAATTTGCAGGGTCGCAGCTACATGCAGAGGACAGGATGAGAACATACAAAAATAATGGCGCACGGTTGCAGCCTGCAGGGAGTAGAACTGTGCCAGCAGCCGTGTAAAGCAGACGACCTCCGGCAACCCCACGAGAGAAAGGGAAGCAAATCAGCGAGCAGCTTTCCGCCCTCCGCAGTCGGGTTCGGTGTGGGATTTTAGCTGCCCGGTTTTGCCTTTGTGACGCGGCGGCATTGGCTTTTGACGCCTGTTTTTGCTTTGCTTGCCCTCCGATGGCACAACTTGTTCTTCCGCCAATATGTCGTTTGTGCTAGTTTATTTGCTTTGCTTTAGCCATTAGGTGGGTTAAGTACCTGCCTAAATGGAAAGTCATCCACTTGTAAACCCCATGACTGTACATTTACGTCTTCGATCGACCTAAAATCAAGAAGGTTTGCCGGTGAGAGCAAGATGTGCATAGATATCCTTTGACTAAGCCTTTTATTTGGTCATTGAATGAATGGTGTTTTCACTACTAACGGCTCTGACGGTAGAATTTATCGTTTAAGAAATATATGTTACTAAAATGTCACATCGAGCAACCGAACGTTAAAGTTATTTTGAGAAGGTTTCTCAACTAAGTGGATATGATAATCTTAATAATATTTCTTAGGAAACTTAAAAATACAAATTTAGCCTTAAACCACACTAGCAATAGAGGATGTTGTCTTAAACCATAGCAATAGAGGTACACCATCTAATATGAGGATACGAGGATGTTATATATAGTCACATGTTGTTCTCCTTTTCACCCTCAGTGATATTCACATTGTTGTCCCATAAACTTCTGTTAAATAAAATCCTATAGCTTCTTACTAAATTCTCTTTGGAGTAAATGAAAAATGAATAATTTTTATATGAAATTTTGTATAAAAAATCAATCCTGATGGATTATAATTAAAAAGGGCTTTGGCATACACTTGGAATAGTTGTATAATTTTTTTATGATCATAAGATCAAAAATGCTCAATTTACTTTAGTAGTTGCTTATCAAAAGGACTCAAGATCGTGAAGTTGTAATGGAACCACACAGATGAGTTATATATGTGAAAAAATTCCCTTCAGAGAAACTTTAGATAATTAACCATGGGATCTAGCTTAATGATCTTGTTCCATAGTCATTTGGAATTCCTAAATCCATTGTTGTTAGATTTGTTGAGATACTTTTCGTGATCTTCTGTAAGATTGCCGAGACACTTTAATAATGTGTTTTTTTTTTCTGTTTGAGAATCCCATGTCTTTCATTAAGGGAATAGTGTCAGAAAGCTTAAACAATTTTAAAAATTCGGATGTAAAATCAAGGAAACCAACGCGCCGTTATAAAAGCAACTTCTCCACTTGGCAGCAAATTTGTACCATTTTTTAAAATAGAAAAACAATACCTTCCTTCAAGGCTACCTCGACGCCGCCGCCGCCGCCGTCGCAAACCATAAAAAACCCCCAACCCCACCTCTCCGCCGGCGGAACCGGGGCGGGCGGCGGCGGCGACTATGGGGGAGTACGCAGCGGTGAAGACCTCGGTGTGGTGGGACATCGAGAACTGCCATGTCCCCCGCGGCTGCGACGCCCACCTCATCGCCCAGAACATGAGCTCCGCCCTCGCCGCCGCCGGCTACACCGGCCCCATCACCATCTCCGCCTACGGAGACACGAACTGCATCCCCAACCACGTCCAGCACGCCCTCTCCAGCACCGGCATCTCCCTCAACCACGTCCCCGCAGGTACGGATTCTCTCGCCGTCCATACTCCCTAACCACCCCCAATTGTTCCCTAACTGCTCGTCGCGTGTTGATCCGATGACCCCTGGCCAATGCATGCGAATTGCGCCGTTCCGATTGTCTCTAAACTGAACAGCGCGGTTGCTGTTCTAACTTTTGGTGTGTCGGTTTTCGTTTGTTTGATGGATCTGCTCTGATACTCGAGGGCAACTCTGAATCTTAGGGTTTAGAAGTTTCCTTATCGGAGATGTGTTCATCTGATGGTATTTACCTTTTTTGGCTTGTGGATTATGCTGGCATTGGTGGGCTTGCCGGATGTGGGTTGGGAAAGTGATTGATTTAGGGTTTATGATGTTTGACCTTTTGGTTTGCTCGTGGAATTATACAAATTTGTTTCCTCTTGAAGTGATGGCTGCTGCGAGGTGATATTTGATGGGGGCAGTGGATTCTGCTGACAGTGGATTCTGCTGTGTTTGTTTGCTATTTTTCGTTGACCTGCCTATTGATTATATTTACATGATATGGTTTTGATTTTTCTAATAATCATGTATTTTGCCTTTGAGTTATTAGTGTATCTAATAGGCTGATTGTTCCTGTGGTGAAGTGTTTTATTGTGGATTATTCTTAAGACTAGTCTAGTATTATCTGATTAAGTGTTGATTTTACAAGCATGTGTGCTATATCAGTGGTGTGATTTTTAGTCTTATGAGCTATTGTGAAAGCTAATTTCTTTATGAATGAGTAATGAGAAGTTGTTTCAATTGGGCATTTCTATCTGTAAGATTCACAGATTATTGCAATAACAGACTTGGCACAGCTACATCATCTGTTTCCAAGTCTAATGTTAACACCACTTGCATTTGCACTGAAAATCCAACAGTTCTCTGTTCATCTATGTGATAGTTGAATGTTATCTAATTGTTATTATTTTGGTTTTCTTGTAACAAATGCAGGCATTAAAGATGCAAGTGATAAGAAGATCTTAGTTGACATGTTGATCTGGGCTATTGACAACCCTCCACCAGCAAATTATTTGCTGATATCTGGCGATCGGGACTTCTCAAATGCCCTTCATAAGCTAGTAATGAGACGGTACAATATTCTACTAGCACAACCTCCAAATGTGTCTCAAGCACTTACTGCTGCAGCGAAACATGTTTGGCTATGGAAAAGCCTTGTGGCTGGGGAACCACCATTGGCAGAGTCACCATACATAAGTAGCATACCGAATGGTGGTGTGGATCGTTCGGATGCATCGAAGAAGATGCTTTCAGATTCTTCAGATGCAACCCCACATAATAGCACTCAAGTACAGAATAGCATCCCATTTGATCAGCAAAAAGGTGGTAATGGAAAGGGAGATAAACAACCTAAAGTGAGGCAAGCTCGGAAGAACCAGTCAGACAATATATCTAAATCAACAAGGGCCGATGATAACTCTGTTGATGGAGTATCTGATAGTTCTTGTGGCTTTGCATGATCCTGAACCGGAGATGGATCAGCAGAATAAACCAAAAATGCAGCCATCTCCTCTGTCCAAAAAGCCTGTAAAATCTGCTCTTCCCCATCAAAAGAGTGCTCCTCATGACTTTTATCAGGGTAAGAAGGCTAGTGTGCCAACTGAATCTTCATCTAAAAATGGTGCTTCTGATGTTACTAGCCATGGTCATCCAAAGTATCATAAATCCTCTCAGCAACCTAGACCACAGAACCCAGTGAATCATCGTCCTCATGGTGGATCTGGCAATTTTCAATCATCAAATTCACAGAGAAGCAACTCATGTCCATCACCAGCTGGGCATAATGGTATTCCTACTGCACCGTCGTTGCAGTCCTGGCCCAGTGGCCCACCTTATCATGGACCACCGATCAATTATCCTGATATGAGTCGCTTAAATGTTTCTGAATACCCTAGAGGAATTCATAATAACCAAGGTTTGAATGTCAACTACCATCCAAACCATCCTGGTGCCCCTCATATGGTTCAGCCTGGTTACAGTGATTATAGTTACAGGCCTCCAACTCAACCTAACTTGCCTAGCAACATGCAAACTACTGGACATTGGGGAACCAACCTGGGATGTCCACAGCCATCTTCAGATCCTCAAGGTCTTGTAAGATATATCTTAGGTGCTTTGGAAGTATTGAAGGCTGAGAAGATACCCCCAACTGAACAATATATAGCAGACTGTATATGTTCTGGGGATGCTAATCTTCCGAATTTTGATGTTAAGATGGCTCTTCAAGTTGCCATGCAGAATCAAGCTGTTGTCATGAAAAAATTAGGGAAGATGTCATTCTTTCTGGGGAAAAACGAAAATCTCTGGAAATGTGTCAATATAATGGATGATAATGCAAAATACCCGAAAGAAACTCTAGATGCTGTTCATACTTTCATGTCTTCTGCCCCTGGCTATTCTGCGATAAAGAATTCTCAGTCTAGGTGAGGCTCCATTACCCAGAAATATGTGTTGAATTTTATAATTTTCCCTGAGAAACTATTGTAATATTTTTTTGCTTGCAGGTATCAAGCTGCTACTATGTTGAAGAAAACATGCCTGAAGCATCTTGCCCTTGGTGAAGTTCTTCAGGTTCTGAATATCATAATCAACACAAAAAAATGGTTTGTGCCCCATTCTTCAGGTTGGCAGCCATTGTCCTTCAACATAATAGTGGCTGCTGCTACTACAAATGCTAATGGGAAAGCTTAGCACTGGTACATTTTTCTGCTCATATCAAATGTATACTTTTAGGTTCTGGTGGTCAGTGCAAACTGTGTCTGCAAAAGCTAAGTTCTGTCGGAAGTTTCCTAGCACAGTGCTTTATCTGCATTTTGCCAAGTTTAGGGATGCTAATTAGTTTTACACACTATATGTCTTAGCAGGAGTGAAATAGTAAGTAGTCTTAGACTTGCTATGTCTTAGTGGGAAACAGTCTGTCAAAAGAACTCCGCCGGTTAGCCTGGTTGCGGTTATTCTTATGGGTGATACTTGGTGCTGTAAGATGTTTCTGCAATCGACCCTATAAAGCGGGATTGGAAGGACTATCGCAAGTTCAGGCAGTAAATCAGTGCCTGATGCTGGTGGCTATGATCTGTTCTCATTGTACCTAGATGGTTTAAAAGGCATCCTCGATATATGAGTTGATTTTGAGGAAATATTCCATAGTATCAGCATAGCTGCTACTATTAAGCTACTCAATGAAGTCATGTTGAAGTCCCAGTTTCTACACACTCACTTAAACACACATGGATGGATGCATCATGTGAAGTTCAGTGAATCAAGGTGGCTTTGGATGATTGATCCTGTCTGCACTTCTACTTTTGATGTATGGCAAGATAGTCTGAAATGCAAACAAATTGCATTCAAGAAAATCATGCTATTTGCTGCAAGGCATATCGGTGGCTGCCTTTGTTGGGGGAAGGTTTGAAGTAATTCTTAGCGCCGTTGGGCATAACTTCTCCCACCTCAGACGGTGGGATGCATCTTGTAATGCCGCTGACAGTTCTCATAACTGTGGCGCTTCTTGTAAATCTCATGCTGGTTACTGATTCATCCCAGTGCTTTAATTGCCATGTTGCTTGACAGTTTAATGAGTGCTAATTCTGGTAAATGCTTTTATCCCAATATAACTGCTGTTGCGTGTATAATTCTTCTGAAGTTAAGAACACCCTGCAACTCTGACTCGCTATATTTCTGAGAGATGATGTCGTCTTTGTTAATCATCAAACGGCTGCATTTTGTAGCTGTGCTTCGACAGAACGTATGCAATTAACTTGTTTGGTTCATATTTTTTTTGAACCCAAATGGCATGAGTTCTGCCTTCCATTAGAGACAGAAAACGAGTTTTGAAGCCACCGATCACAGGGTAGATGACCAGACCGGGTTTTGTTCCATCAAGGGTAGATGACCAAACTGTTGAGGGCTCGTTCGGTTAATCCCCATCAGAGAGGGATTGAGGGGGTTTCGTTGCCCTACTAGTCAGTTGGAGATCTAATCCTTCTCAACCGAACAAGCCGAAATCCGCTTCTCAACCGAACAAGCCGAAACAGCGGGTTTCGGTGTTTCCTTTGGTTGGGTTGCTGCTGCTGCGTCCCGGCCGATTTGGCCGAGTCGTGTCCAGCCGCTGTCTAGGGCCATCCAATCGTGTCCTAGATCCCCCGGGTGCAGTTAACCTCTTGAATCCTACGTTTATATTGCAGCAGGGCGTATCATATTTGAAAACAACTACTAGCTTCGTTTCAAATTATTATTTGTTGTTGACTTTTTTTCATAATCTTTGACTATTCGTCTTATTCAAAAATTTTGTCCAAATATATAAACCAATAAATTATATTTGAAGTATATACGATGATAAAGTAATTCACGTATAAAATAAATGATATTTGTGAAATTTTTGAATAAGACGAATGGTCAAACGTTAAATAAAAAAGTCAACAATGAATAGTAATTTGGAACGGAGGTAGTAGTTGAAAACCTTCCATAGTCTAAGAGATGGGTGTGTCTGAATTCAGAGAGCAGCGTTTGTTGAAGGAACATTCTGACAGTTTGTTCAATATATGTACAGCCTTGGTATCTAGCTGCCATGACACCCCATAATTAAGCATAAATAGAGCTTGCCCATGAAGCAATTCAGAACAAAGTTGATCATTGAAGGTGTGATTAGAGAACCAACACCATATGATTTTACATGCTCTGAAACAACAGTCACAAAACACCAAACCGTACCTTTATTCAGGGTGTGATTGTTTTACATCTGTACAATATAACAAGAACCTCTTCTGGCCTATGAATGGATACCGTACAGTGGTCCTCTATGGTAGAAAGGGATTCTGAGAGGAACAGAGTTCCTTTTGCCGTTGATACGCTCTTCACAAATCCAAGATAATTTCATCTATTAGGCAATATAGTGTGTTAAAAATAAGAACAAAATGGAAAAGACAAAGTGTAGGTTACCTTGACGCACTAAAGGCACCAAGAGAAACTGCTGCAAACATGATGAATAGAAATGGAGCTTTAACTAGTGCTTTATTTGATCTTCCATATCTAGTCGGAACACCAGACCGCATAACATGTACTGTGTGAATGATATATCTCATTAGCTTCGCTCGGGTAAAAGCAACCATCAGCTATGTAGATTATGTGAGTAATTTTCATCATGCAGTCAAGTTTACCTTCCATCCTACTCCCTGATCGTCTTCCTGCAAACGGTGGATGAGATACAACTCATCAGTGAACATCATACCAAAGTAAGCACTGTACTGCTTCTAGTAGTTTTTCAAAGGAAGTAGCGATTAAGTGAGCAAGAACATACCACCCTTCAAACAAGAATATGCTTCTGCTATCTGCAAAGCACAAGCACATGTTTTGTAATTATTACAGGGGAGGGAAAAACAAAGCCAGGAACTGCTTGTGCTATATGCCTAATATCTATGTGGAAATATAAATATGGATTATTTCTCATCTCTAACCAGAAATGGTTTGTGTTGGTCAATTAAAGAAGTTAACATCGATGCTCGCTATAGTGCCCAAAATATAGCAGACGAGAAACAAGCTAAAACAGTTCCAATCTCTGCGCAGGGATTAGCAAGCAATATTGACGATCATGCATGGTGATCAAGCAATCTTTGCTAAGAGATTACCTCACCTCCTTGAATTTTGACTCAGCCTGCGATTTCAGATGCTCTGAGACACGATCGGGATGGGACTCCATGGCCATTCTTCTATACGCAGCTTTTACCTGCATCATGGGGATGAAGGGTAGAAACTGAAAAATTCGGAAGCGTGCAGGCATAAATCTCCTCAAACTTCGCCCGTTTTAGCCAAGCTCTACCAGAATTAGTTATGATATTGGCGCTGCGGAGCATTTCAGGCTAAATCGCATTCGCGGGGGAAGAGTGGGAGAGACGGGAATCAATCAAGGGCGGACCTCGGAAGGGGATGGCCGGGAGTAGGGAGGAAAGCCCAGGAGCTCCATGGCCTCGCTGCTCCTCATCGTGCCGTCCCCACCCCGTCTCCTGCAGCGGCGGCGGGGGCGGCGGTGGCGACGGCGAGGCGTTGGTCAGGTGTCAGCCAGGTCGGTGGAGAATGCTCGCGAGCCGCGCACGAATCGAGCGGCCAGAGCCTGTTCGACGTGCTTCGCTGCCCCCCGACGCCTCGGTGGCATCCTGCGAGCCGTCAGATCTTGGCATCTCGCGTCTGCCGATCCGACGGCCAGAATCCTCCCTGTGACTGCGAGACGAGCAGCAAAGCCAGCAAGCGCGGCAGTTTCCCATCTCCCGCCCCAGCAAACCGAGAAATTTCCACGCGCGATGCGCGCGCGGCGCGACGCGGCGGCGGCGGCGCGGCCGGAGCACCTGGCCGCGCACGCGCGCCTCGTCAAGTCGGCGTGCCCGGACGCGTTCCTCGCCACCACCGCGATGCGCGGCTACCTCCGCGCGTGCCTCCCGCTGCAAGCCCTCCTCCTCCTGCGCGCGCTGCTGCCGCGGGCGCCCCGCCTCCTCGGTAACTCCTTCTCCCTCTCCCTCGCGCTGCAGGCCACCGCCGCGGTCTCGGAATCCGTGCCCTCCACGCCCGGCCTCGGCCTAAGCCTCGGCGCCGCGTCCCTCCACGCGCGCGCGCTCAAGTCCGGCTTCGCGGCCGCCGACCTCTTCGTGCGCACCGCGCTCGTCGAGGCCTACGCCAAGGCGGGGCGCGCGGACCTCGCGCGCGCCGCGTTCGACGAGGCGCCACGCAGGGACGTGTTCCTCTGCAACGTCATGCTCGCTGCCTACGTTGCGCGCGGTGAGGTCGCGGAGGCGAGAAAGGTGTTCGACGGAATGCGCGACAGAGACATGGTCTCGTGGAACACGATGATCCACGGGTACGCGGTGAAGGGGGAGGTCTCCATGGCAAGGGAGGTATTCGATGGGATGGAGAACAGGGACGCCTTCTCCTGGAGCTCGATGATGTCAGCATACGCTAAAGGCCGGCGCTCAAAGGAGGCACTGGAGCTGTGGAAGGAGATGCGTGCAGACCGTGTCGCTCCAGACTGCATCACCATGGTTAGTGTGCTCTCGGCGTGCAGTGACATGGGGGCGCTGGCCGTTGGTGCAGAGGTGCATCAGTTTGTGGAGAGCAACGGGATTGAGGTGGATGTCAAGCTTGGGACTGCTCTGACCTGATCGTCTTCCTGCAAACGGTGGATGAGATACAACTCATCAGTGAACATCATACCAAAGTAAGCACTGTACTGCTTCTAGTAGTTTTTCAAAGGAAGTAGCGATTAAGTGAGCAAGAACATACCACCCTTCAAACAAGAATATGCTTCTGCTATCTGCAAAGCATAAGCACATGTTTTATAATTATTACAGGGGAGGGAAAAACAAAGCCAGGAATTGCTTGTGCTATATGCCTAATATCTATGTGGAAATACAAATATGGATTATTTCTCATCTCTAACCAGAAATGGCTTGTGTTGGTCAATTAAAGAAGTTAACATCG
>OAMR01000259.1:797084-869825 GCA_900205405.1 Echinochloa crus-galli | reverse complement strand
ACCATCCTGGTGCCCCTCATATGGTTCAGCCTGGTTACAGTGATTATAGTTACAGGCCTCCAACTCAACCTAACTTGCCTAGCAACATGCAAACTACTGGACATTGGGGAACCAACCTGGGATGTCCACAGCCATCTTCAGATCCTCAAGGTCTTGTAAGATATATCTTAGGTGCTTTGGAAGTATTGAAGGCTGAGAAGATACCCCCAACTGAACAATATATAGCAGACTGTATATGTTCTGGGGATGCTAATCTTCCGAATTTTGATGTTAAGATGGCTCTTCAAGTTGCCATGCAGAATCAAGCTGTTGTCATGAAAAAATTAGGGAAGATGTCATTCTTTCTGGGGAAAAACGAAAATCTCTGGAAGTGTGTCAATATAATGGATGATAATGCAAAATACCCAAAAGAAACTCTAGATGCTGTTCATACTTTCATGTCTTCTGCCCCTGGCTATTCTGCGATAAAGAATTCTCAGTCTAGGTGAGGCTCCATTACTCATAAATATGTGTCGATTTTTATAATTTTCCCTGAGAGAAACTATTGTAATATTTTTTTTGCTTGCAGGTATCAAGCTGCTACTATGTTGAAGAAAACATGCCTGAAGCATCTTGCCCTTGGTGAAGTTCTTCAGGTTCTGAATATCATAATCAACACAAAAAAATGGTTCGTGCCCCATTCTTCAGGTTGGCAGCCATTGTCCTTCAACATAATAGTGGCTGCTGCTACTACAAATCCTAATGGGAAAGCTTAGCACTGGTACATTTTTCTGCTCATATCAAATGTATACTTTTAGGTTCTGGTGGTCAGTGCAAACTGTGTCTGCAAAAGCTAAGTTCTGTCAAAGTTTCCTAGCACAGTGCTTTATCTGCATTTTGCCAAGTTTAGGGATGTTAATTAGTTTTATACACCATATGTATTAGCAGGAGTGAAATAGTAAGTAGTCTTAGACTTGCTATGTCTTAGTGGGAAACAGTCTGTCAAAAGAACTCTTGTCGGTTAGCCTGGTTGCGGTTATTCTTATGGGATACTTGGTGCCGTAAGATGTTTCTGCAATCGACTATAAAGCGGATTGGAAGGACTATCACAAGTTCAGGCAGTAAATCAGTGCCTGATGCTGGTGGCTATGATCTGTTCTTATTGTACCTAGATGGTTTAAAAGGCATCCTTGAAATATGAGTTGATTTTGAGGAAATATTCCATAGTATCAGCATAGCTGCTGCTATTAAGCTACTCAATGAAGTCATGTTGAAGTCCCAGTTTCTACATGTACTCGCTTCAACACACATGGATGGATGCATCATGTGAAGTTCAGTGAATCCAGGTGGCTTTGGATGATTGATCCTGTCTGCACTTCTACTTTTGATGTATGGCAAGATAGTCTGAAATGCAAACAAATTGCATTCAAGAAAATCATGCTATTTGCTGCATGATATATCGGTGGCTGCCTTTGTTGGGGAAGGCTTGAAGTAAATCTTAGCGCCGTTGGGCATAACTTCTCCCACCTCAGACGGTGGGATGCATCTTGTAATGCTGCTGACAGTTCTCATAACTGTGGCGCTTCTTGTAAATCTAATGCTGGTTACTGATTCAGCCCAGTGCTTTAGTTGCCATGTTGCTTGACAGTTTAATGGGTGCTGATTCTGGTAAATGCTTTGATCCCAATGTAACTGCTGTTGCGGGTATAATCCTTCTGAAGTCGAGAACACCCTGCAACTCTGAATCGCTATATTTTTGAGAGATGTTTCTTATTTGTTAATCATCAAATGGCTGCATTTTGTAGCTGTGCTTCGATAGAGCGTACTCCGTCCCACAATAACAGGCCGTTTTGGAAAATATCAGACAAATTAGTAGTCATGACAAATGACCATGTTACCCCTCATTGGAGTTACAAAAGTAGCATTAGGTTACAAAAGTAGCATTAAATAGCTATTTGATTGGCTCTATGTGTTTCTCTATGCACTTTTACGTTTCTCTATGCACTTTTGTATTAATGTGTGTATCTCTAAAAGCTAAATGAACATTTTTTGTGGGACAAAATTTGAATGTTAAATGGTCTGTTATTGCGGAACGGAGGGAGTATGCAATTAACTGGTTTGGTTCGTATTTTTTTTTAACCCAAATGGCATGAGTTCTACCTTTCATTAGAGACGACCACAGGGTAGATGACCAGACCGAATTTTGTTCCATCAAGGGTAGATGACCAAACCGTCGAAAGAGCGGGTTTCCGTGTTTCCTTTGGTTGGGTTGCTCCAGCTGCGTCCCGGCCGATTTGGCCGAGTCGTGTGGAGCCGCTGTCTAGGGCCATCGAATCGTGTGTAGATCCCCCGGTTGCAGTTGAACCTCTTGAATCCTACGTTTATATTGCAGCAGGGCGTATCATATTTGAAAACGACTAGTTGAAAACCTTCCATAGTCTAAGAGATGGGTGTGTCTGAATTCAGAGAGCAGCGTTTGTTGAAGGAACATTCTGACAGTTCCTTTGTTCAATATACTGTACAGCCTTGGTGTCTAGCTGCCATGGCACCCCATAATTAAGCATAAATAGAGCTTGCCCATGAAGCAATTCAGAACAAAGTTGATCATTGAAGGTGTGATGAGAGAACCAACACCATATGATTTTACATGCTCTGAAACAACGGTCACAAAACACCAAACTGTACCTTTATTCAGGGCGTGATTGTTTTACATCTGTACAATATAACAAGAACCTCTTCTGTCCTATGAATGGACACCGTACAGTGGTCCTCCTCTATGGTAGAAAAGGATTCTGAGAGGAACAGAGTTCCTTTTGCCGTTGATATGCTCTTCACAAATCCAAGATAATTTCATCGATTAGGCAATATAGTGTGTTAAAAATAAGAACAAAATGGAAAAGACAAAGTGTAGGTTACCTTGACGCACTAAAGGCACCAAGAGAAACTACTGCAAACATGATGAATAGAAATGGAGCTTTAACTAGTGTTTTATTTGATCTTCCATATCCAGTCGGAACACCAGACCGCATAACATGTACTGTGTGAATGATATATCTCATTAGCTTCGCTCGGGTAAAAGCAACCATCAGCTATGTAGATTATGTGAGTAATTTTCATCATGCAGTCAAGTTTACCTTCCATCCTACTCCCTGATCGTCTTCCTGCAAACGGTGGATGAGATACAACTCATCAGTGAACATCATACCAAAGTAAGCACTGTACTGCTTCTAGTAGTTTCTCAAAGCAAGTAGCGATTAAGTGAGTAAGAACATACCACCCTTCAAACAAGAATATGCTTCTGCTATCTGCAAAACATAAGCACATGTTTTATAATTATTACAGGGGAGAGGGAAAAACAAAGCCAGGAATTGCTTGTGCTATATGCCTAATATCTATGTGGAAATACAAATATGGATTATTTCTCATCTCTAACCAGAAATGGCTTGTGTTGGTCAATTAAAGAAGTTAACATCGATGCTCGCTATAGTGCCCAAAATATAGCAGACGAGAAACAAGCTAAAACAGTTCCAATCTCTGCGCAGGGATTAGCAAGCAATATTGACGATCATGCATGGTGATCAAGCAATCTTTGCTAAGAGATTACCTCACCTCCTTGAATTTTGACTCAGCCTGCGATTTCAGATGCTCTGGGACACGATCAGGATGGGACTCCATGACCATTCTTCTATACGCAGCTTTTACCTGTATCATGGGGATGAAGATTAGAAACTGAAAAATTCGGAAGCGTAGAGGCATAAATCTCCTCGAACTTCGCCCTTTTTAGCCAATCTCTACTAGAACTGGCGCTACGGAGCATTTCAGACTAAATCGCATTCGCCGGGGAAGAGTGGGAGAGACGGGAATCAATCAAGGGCGGACCTCGGAAGGGGATGGCCGGGAGTAGGGAGGAAAGCCCAGGAGCTCCATGGCCTCGCTGCTCCTCATCGTGCCGTCCCCACCCCGTCTCCTGAAGCGGCGGCGGGGGCGGCGGCGGCGACGGCGAGGCGTTGGTCAGGTGTCAGCCAGGTCGGTGGAGAATGCTCGCGAGCCGCGCACGAATCGAGCGGCCAGAGCCTGTTCGACGTGCTTCGCTGCCCCCCGACGCCTCGGTGGCATCCTGCGAGCCGTCAGATCTTGGCATCTCGCGTCTGCCGATCCGACGGCCAGAATCCTCCCTGTGACTGCGAGACGAGCAGCAAAGCCAGCAAGCGCGGCAGTTTCCCATCTCCCGCCCCAGCAAACCGAGAAATTTCCACGCGCGATGCGCGCGCGGCGCGACGCGGCGGCGGCGGCGCGGCCGGAGCACCTGGCCGCGCACGCGCGCCTCGTCAAGTCGGCGTGCCCGGACGCGTTCCTCGCCACCACCGCGATGCGCGGCTACCTCCGCGCGTGCCTCCCGCTGCAAGCCCTCCTCCTCCTGCGCGCGCTGCTGCCGCGGGCGCCCCGCCTCCTCGGTAACTCCTTCTCCCTCTCCCTCGCGCTGCAGGCCACCGCCGCGGTCTCGGAATCCGTGCCCTCCACGCCCGGCCTCGGCCTAAGCCTCGGCGCCGCGTCCCTCCACGCGCGCGCGCTCAAGTCCGGCTTCGCGGCCGCCGACCTCTTCGTGCGCACCGCGCTCGTCGAGGCCTACGCCAAGGCGGGGCGCGCGGACCTCGCGCGCGCCGCGTTCGACGAGGCGCCACGCAGGGACGTGTTCCTCTGCAACGTCATGCTTGCTGCCTACGTCGCGCGCGGTGAGGTCGCGGAGGCGAGAAAGGTGTTCGACGGAATGCGCGACAGAGACATGGTGTCGTGGAACACGATGATCCACGGGTACGCGGTGAAGGGGGAGGTCTCCATGGCAAGGGAGGTATTCGATGGGATGGAGAACAGGGACGCCTTCTCCTGGAGCTCGATGATGTCAGCATACGCTAAAGGTCGGCGGTCAAAGTTGGCACTGGAGCTGTGGAAGGAGATGCGTGCAGGCCGTGTCGCCCCAGACTGCATCACCATGGTGAGTGTGCTCTCTGCTTGCGGTGACATGGGGGCGCTGGCCGTTGGTGCAGAGGTGCATCAGTTTGTGGAGAGCAACGGGATTGAGGTGGATGTCAAGCTTGGGACTGCTCTGATCGACATGTATGCCAAGTGTGGTGATATCGAGAATTCACTGAGTGTGTTCCACTCCATGCGGTCGAAGGATGTGCTAACTTGGGGCTCAATGATCATCGGGTTGGCCAATCACGGGCTTGGCCATGATGCTATCAGCTTATTCTCAAGGATGATATCAGAAGGACTGAAACCAAATGAGATCACCTTCATTGGGGTTCTTATAGCCTGTACTCATCTTGGTCTTGTAAGTGAAGGCAAGAAGTATTTCAGTTCAATGAATGAAAGGCATGGTATAACACCAAAGGTTGAGCACTATGGGTGCATGGTTGATCTTTTGGGGCGATCAGGTCATATTGAGGAGGCAAGGCAGCTCATCAGGGACATGCCATTCGAGGCCGATTCAGTTATCTGGAGGGCACTTCTTGGGGCTTGTCGCATCTATAAGAATGTAGAAGTTGCAGAGGAAGCTATGGCTAAACTGCTAGTATTGGATCCTCATGCCGATGGGCACTATGTCTTACTGTCAAACATATATGCGCAAGCGAATTCATGGGAAGGTGTCGCAGAGATGAGGACAATGCTTAGGAGGGAGAACATTCAGCGAATTCCTGGAAGAAGCTCGATTGAGTGGCAGAACACAATTCATGAGTTTGTTTCTGGCGATAGATCACATCCAAGGTCCAAGGAGATCTACAAAATGTTGGAAGAGATGATGGATCGCTTAAGACAAGCTGGATATAGGCCAATGACAGGCTTAGTGTTGCAAGACATTGATGAGCAATCTAAGGAGCGTGCACTGGCCGAACATAGTGAGAAGCTCGCCGTTGCTTTTGGCCTGCTAACCACTCCTGCAAGATCAACTCTCCGAATAACAAAGAATCTCAGAGCTTGTGAAGACTGCCATTCAGCCATTAAGCTTATTTCCTTGGTATACAACCGCAAGTTGATCATTAGAGACCGTAACCGTTTCCACCATTTCAGTGAAGGACAATGTTCATGCAAGGAGTACTGGTGAAGTTACAAACTTGTACAGAAACAACCGGACTGTGCAGGAGTTGTTGTCTTATACCTATGAGCTTGAGAGGTGTTCCTTTAATTGAGCATGCATCTGAAGGAACTTCATTCGAAGAACACCATATCATAATTTCTTTCTTGACTCATGAAAGTCAGTTAGGGGTTTCAGAAGCAGAGGGTCTTACATTCCAGTATCAACATATAAGAGAAACATATAGATCAGGTAATTCTCAATCTCTTATATGTATAGTTGACTCGTTTGCATAATATTGTCTCTTAGGAAGAGTTTCATACATGTCAGTTGCCATCGTGTCATAATCTAAGCCTCTTAAGACTTGATTCATGACAAAGGCATAAGAGAGCACATTTGTAATAGGTGCATGGCCAATATACTGTTTTAAAATCAGTATATTGTTTGTGTTAGTTTCTATCTACAGCTTAGTACGGGGCTTTTTGTTAAAAGCTGCTATTGTATCTACCTATTTCTTGTTTGACTGAATCTTGCTTTAACATTTGCTGTCTTTTGCATATGCCCAAGTCCTCTGAGAGTGTCTCACATAACTGCATCACAAGATGAAAAACACACTAAATCAAATATTTGCTAAAAATTAAATGACCAGGAACAAAATCAAGCCTTTCAAATACAGAATCATCAAGGGAAGGACTAATACCTTTCTGTACAGGGAGCAGTCTCCAGATGACTTCTTTAGCTCTACAACATAAAGAGATTCATTGATCTCAAACACCTGGAATCATAATACCACAATGTTTAGAATAAGAAGGTCAAATAGAAGCATCATGAAAAAGAAACAAGAAGAGTCTAATAGGAATACACAAGGAAGACAGCTGCATTAGTTTATTTTTTAACTATGAATCTGTTATGTACTATAAATACCTCTGCAGAAATTAATAATGATTCTTGCCCTCTGGAATTTACTGGTCCCTTGCAATCTTGGATCACTTTTAGCTGCAGGACATGATAATATGATTGTCAACATCCTGATTCTAACATAACCAGAAGTTCATAGACATGATAGGAGATCATTTACCTTGCCGTTGCTCTTATGTACTTGGAAACCCATTTTTCTGACAATGCTCTCAATCTTCTCAAATAAATAAGCTGGGGAATGATTTGATGCAAATCCGATTTTCCTTTCAGAAGCATCCTGCAACTCGAGTCACATGTCTGACTTTAGTGGAAGGTCATGACAAAAAATAAAACATCTACATCTGTAGAGTATTGACAGTATTAATGCCGAACAAAGACAAGCAGGCAACTAAGAGAAGGTAGGCTTTATCAATTTCTGGTTCCTGGCTGCTATTCTTTTGTTCATGTTTTTTTTAGCATTTTGCCCTTTCAATTGGAACACTTCCAGCTTAGGATTTGCTTTGTATGTTGAGCCTGGGACTTAGTTTAAATTAAGTCTTTAGTAGATGTGAGGAAATTAAAGCATGCTTAAAAACTAAATTGAAACTATCATTGAGCTCACCTCTTTCTCAAAGAATCCGGATAAATCAAGGCAGGAGGACATCCCAATTAGCTGGAAAGCATTCATTTGGTTGATTGCTATGTTTTCTTGAATGTGATTATGCTTCTGAAAACAGATGAATTTCAGACTTTATCACTCTGCTAAAAGACTAAAACCATGGTATTATAAAATATAAGTACAACCCACATAGGTTACCTCAGTCATATCTAGGCTGCCTTCAGCCATGCTGATGTCTTCATCATCATTAAATGGCACAGCCGGAGCATAACCTTGCTTGAACCAATCATGTGCCCTTATTCCATCCACATCTATGCGGGTAATCGGGTTAGGATCCAGAATTTTTCGCAGTATATCTTGGGCACCTTGAGAGAGCCACTTTGGAATATGAGCATTCCCCTTCAGAATCTGAGAACAAATAAATATCACCAGGTGATATTGTTGCATGAAATGAAAATATGAAATTAGCCAAATGTGTCCCTGTAATGCTTCATTCTTTGCTTTATACCTTCTGATAAAGGACAACCACATTTTGGTCATCAAATGGAAGATTCCCTGTAAGCATTACATATAGAATAACACCACAGGACCATATGTCAGACATCGAGCCATCATAACCTTTGTTCAGAAGGACCTAAAAATACCACTGTCAGTGATTCCCTCTTCCATGTGCGCCAAGCAGAACCGAAGTAGATAGTAATGATGGAACAATGCATCCTACATTCCTAGTAGGTCCAACACCAGAGTAAAGGGTGCTTAATTCTTACCTCAGGGGCTATGTAGTTAGGGCTGCCACATGTGGTATGCAACAAACCATCTTTCTGGAAAAAGAGTCATCATTTTAGGCACTAACAAAATGATTCAGATTGATTCGACGTGAGAGAATGCTGTACCCATTGATTTTGTGGAAGTGCACTTAGTCCGAAATCAGAAACCTTTATGTTTCCTTTTGCATCAACAAGGACATTCTCTGGCTGCAAAAGGTTCAGAAGGAAGGTCTTAATGATGTAATGGTGTTCCTTTAATTGAGCATGCATCTGAAGGAACTTCATTCGAAGAACACCATATCATAATTTCTTTCTTGACTCATGAAAGTCAGTTAGGGGTTTCAGAAGCAGAGGGTCTTACATTCCAGTATCAACATATAAGAGAATCTATATCCTCAGGCAACTTTATACTTTAGTGCTATTTTTAGCATAGACTATTACTCAGTGTAATCAGGATGCCCTTATCTATACTCTCCCCCCTTATCATAAGAATGGTTTTTTACTTCTAAAAGTTAGAACAACTTTTCCCAGCCTACATAGCTTCCTTTTGGGCTTCGTCTATCTAAACTGCCGACGAGGTCACTACCACATCGTTTTCTAACACGAACTGTATTTCTCTAGCAGAAAGCAAAGCCTGACATGGACATCACCCCCTAATCAAATCAGTCAGTGAACCAAATACTTCTTTTTTTGAAAAGTAACCAAACACATTCATTTGCCACTCTGATTGACACTTCACCTTGTGCATTATTGTATGAAATTCCTAGCGATGTGGGACCATAATCCTTGAAGATGCATATGTGAAACAGTGGGCTCATGCGCTGCAGCCTTTTCTTTGCCTTGCAGGACCAAAAGCAGCGTGAAGAAATGCAGAGGATGAGTGGATGACGCAGTGCATCCAATTATTGGGGCCGTGTACGCCACCTCTACAAATGAAAAGCCATTTTATCCACTCGGTGGCTTCCGGGTTTCGTACAGGTAAACCAGGCAAGGCTCAGGACAAGACAACTCCGTCGCTATCTTGTTCATCGGTGTGTCTGGGAGCAACAGACGCCATCGGATCATCAGGTCTGACGGCTGGGATCTCACGTGACCCTCGGGCGGTGTAGACAGACCTCACACGATGATCTCATCGTCTGCAACAGTGCCCTATGGCCGTCAGCAGGCCGACGTGACAACCCGGAGGTTTGTTTTCGTTGCGGGATCTTTTTCTTGAATTATTTGATGTATACAGCAAGTTTGCGGTCTGCACTGCACCAACTGGAAATAGACCCGGGGGAAATAAAAGAAAATGAAATGAAAATAAGAGGCACGAGGACAGGAATCATTCCTGGAATGCAACAGGATCGGATAGCGACTCCTATTGGCCAGTCGAGCTCTAATTGGGTCAGGCCGGCGGGTAGAAAATTTTTGTACTTCGGCAGGTCCTTTGGGGCGTCCAGTTGTTTCTTTGTTTATTACTCGTCGGGTGTCAAGTCAAGGAAAGGGAATTGAAAGGAGCACTACTTTTACTAAACTATGGATACTAATGTTCTTTAAAGAAAGTTCTCTATGTTTATGTTCCAGCGAAACTTTCAAAGAAGAGTACACGACTGAGCTGCGGCCTGATTTATTTTTTTTTCTATGTTTGGCCGCAGCCTCGGGGTTCACACGCAACTTGTTCAAGTTCAACGGCACGGCAGCTGCTTGCTTGCCATCAGCCGCTTACGCGAATTAATTGCCCAAACTACCCATCCCCTTCTTCTTCATCCGCTTCCAATAACATATTTTTATATTGAATTCAGCAGGAAGGAACGGCATGGAATCAAGAAACGGACAGTAATTCGGAGTACTGAAGAGAGAGAGGGTTTGGACGAAGGAGGATTTGGAGAGGGGAGAGCTCTCACCTCGTACAGCCGGACGACGTTGGGGTGCTTGAGCAGCTTCAGCGTCGCGATCTCCCTCTTTATCTGCGGCGGCCATTCCGGCACCGGAACAATCGGAACTCGGATGAGCAAAAGGATCGATCGGAGGAAAAGCGAGGCCGAGAGGAAATCGATTGCCATGGATAAGAGTAGTCTAGACCTGCTCGTCGATCTTCATGGCGAGGATGCGCTGGCGGTCGAGGATCTTGATGGCGAAGGCGCGGCCCGTCTCGGCGTGCCACGCCAGCCTCACCTTGCCGAAGTGGCCCTCCCCGAGCGTCCTCCCCATCTCGTACTTCCCCGTCCGCATTATTCCTCCGCCGCCCGCCGCCGTGCCCCCGCGACGGTGCTCTTTGCCTACAACGCCGCCGCGGCTCTCGGCGGGCGCAAGGGCCGGGGCTCGGGAACGCCGCGGTGAAGAACTTGAGGCTGTGCGGCGCCCGGCCCTCGGCGGGTGGAAGCGTCGAGACGTAGAGCTCGCTCGCGGCCGCGGACGGAGACGCGCGCGGTGGACTAGAGGCTGACCGGCCGGTAATAACGTTAGGTGGGGAGGCGACTTGGCGCCGCTTCGTGGGGGGTGTGCTCCGGCTAGGGGGGGTATGGGAGGGAAGCTTGCGGCGTCGAGCCAAGCCAAGCGGGTTTATACCGGAGGATGGATGGCGATAGGGGAGGGCCCCGGCCGCTGTGTGCCCCGGTGGGGGAGGACGGCGACCGGGCTGGGCCCGCCTCTCACCTCACTATTTTTTTTGGCGTGCGTGTAAGCTAGTAGAACTATTTGTTTTCTTCTTCTTCTTTTTTCTTTCCCTTTTTATTTTATATATGATGGGGAGGAGGAAACTGGTCCGGGTCATGAGAGTTTTGGTGGTGTACTTTTCATGATTTGAGGGAGGCGTAACATTTTTAAATGTTTGTTCGTGTAGTTGGTTTCATTTTGTTAACGTTGAGACGTGGATCGTTCTCTAGAATAATGGTAGGATGTGGATAAGAGAGGAGTTGGGTTGGGGTTTGATCTTCCAAAACTGTATTATTGTATAAGACCACTGTCGATCAACACCACATTGCGGTGCACGTATCTTGACAAATCTCTCTGCAGAATATTGCGTGCCATCGATTATTGACTGTTTTTTGGATTACTAGCTCAATAATAGTGATGTGTGTTTTAGAGGATTTTCGTCCGGCTGAAACGCGAGAGCGAGGTCATTGGATTCGGATTGTATTGGTCTCACATCGCTGAGCCATGCATTGTACCTTTCGACATCCACGGTGCACATTTCGGGATCTATATAGTGCTCGGTAACAACTTACTACAAGGATGCTAACGTGATGCGAGCGCGTTCAGTTCATGAGCACCACTCATTTTTGCAGATCAAATAGCTTTTTTAAGAGTTTAATTGAAGTCTCTAAACCAATCTTCTCAACAGCTAGTCAAACTGCTTTTACAAGTTGTAGACTGTTAGATTAGATCCAAGTGATCACGTGTCTGACGTTTGTCATTCATGCTCCTCTAAGTGCGTCACACCAGATCAGTGTCTAAAAATACAAATATAGCACCAACATTTGTGTTTTGGAACCTTACACTAAATAATTATTGGAAGAGGAAAAACTAATTAATAGATCAATGTTTATTAGATATTTTTTGGAGATGCTCTAATAAACTCAAAATTTACGACGAGAATCATAAACCCCGGGTTGTTGGGTTTTGTGGAGATAGAAGAGAATTGGGGGATCAAATCCCCTGGGGGCTAATCGAACCACAGACCTAAAAGTATGTCTCTCAAAGGCTGACAATCGGAACTTGGGATGAGCTAAAGGATCGATCGGAGGAATGAAAGATCGAAGTCGATTGCCATGGATAAGAGTCCAGACCTGCTCGTCGATCTTCATGGCGAGGATGCGCTGGCGGTCGAGGATCTTGATGGCGAAGGCGCGGCCCGTCTCGGCGTGCCACGCCAGCCTCACCTTGCCGAAGTGGCCCTCCCCGAGCGTCCTCCCCATCTCGTACTTCCCCGTCCGCATTATTCCTCCGCCGCCCGCCGCCGTGCCCCCGCGACGGTGCTCTTTGCCTACAACGCCGCCGCGGCTCTCGGCGGGCGCAAGGGCCGGGGCTCGGGAACGCCGCGGTGAAGAACTTGAGGCTGTGCGGCGCGCGGCCCTCGGCGCGTGGAAGCGTCGAGGCGTAGAGCTCGCCCGCTCGCGGCCGCGGACGGAGACGCGCGCGGTGGACTAGAGGCTGACCGGCCGGTAATAACGTTAGGTGGGGAGGCGACTTGGCGCCGCTTCGTGGGGGGTGTGCTCCGGCTAGGGGGGGTATGGGAGGGAAGCTTGCGGCGTCGAGCCAAGCCAAGCGGGTTTATACCGGAGGATGGATGGCGATAGGGGAGGGCCCCGGCCGCTGTGTGCCCCGGTGGGGGAGGACGGCGACCGGGCTGGGCCCGCCTCTCACCTCACTATTTTTTTTGGCGTGCGTGTAAGCTAGTAGAACTATTTGTTTTCTTCTTCTTCTTTTTTCTTTCCCTTTTTATTTTATATATGATGGGGAGGAGGAAACTGGTCCGGGTCATGAGAGTTTTGGTGGTGTACTTTTCATGATTTGAGGGAGGCGTAACATTTTTAAATGTTTGTTCGTGTAGTTGGTTTCATTTTGTTAACGTTGAGACGTGGATCGTTCTCTAGAATAATGGTAGGATGTGGATAAGAGAGGAGTTGGGTTGGGGTTTGATCTTCCAAAACTGTATTATTGTATAAGACCACTGTCGATCAACACCACATTGCGGTGCACGTATCTTGACAAATCTCTCTGCAGAATATTGCGTGCCATCGATTATTGACTGTTTTTTGGATTACTAGCTCAATAATAGTGATGTGTGTTTTAGAGGATTTTCGTCCGGCTGAAACGCGAGAGCGAGGTCATTGGATTCGGATTGTATTGGTCTCACATCGCTGAGCCATGCATTGTACCTTTCGACATCCACGGTGCACATTTCGGGATCTATATAGTGCTCGGTAACAACTTACTACAAGGATGCTAACGTGATGCGAGCGCGTTCAGTTCATGAGCACCACTCATTTTTGCAGATCAAATAGCTTTTTTAAGAGTTTAATTGAAGTCTCTAAACCAATCTTCTCAACAGCTAGTCAAACTGCTTTTACAAGTTGTAGACTGTTAGATTAGATCCAAGTGATCACGTGTCTGACGTTTGTCATTCATGCTCCTCTAAGTGCGTCACACCAGATCAGTGTCTAAAAATACAAATATAGCACCAACATTTGTGTTTTGGAACCTTACACTAAATAATTATTGGAAGAGGAAAAACTAATTAATAGATCAATGTTTATTAGATATTTTTTGGAGATGCTCTAATAAACTCAAAATTTACGACGAGAATCATAAACCCCGGGTTGTTGGGTTTTGTGGAGATAGAAGAGAATTGGGGGATCAAATCCCCTGGGGGCTAATCGAACCACAGACCTAAAAGTATGTCTCTCAAAGGCTTCAAATTGATTCATGCTGATTATTACTGTTTCTGAGTCTGCTGTTGATATCTAGCGAGACGGTGTCACTCTTCCGTTCCGCGCTTGTTCGATTGCTTCTAATTTGCATGTCTGCTAATGTAATTAAATATGTAGATAAGAAAAGTTGGAGTTTGATCTTTCACGTATAAGACTGTAGAATATACGTTTGCCGTGTGTTGCTTTTTTATTTCGCGTAACTCGTCAAATTGCTCCGTAGACTATCATGTCTCGGTTTTAAAGGCTTGGTGGATTATTGCGTGATGCGAGAGGTCACTTGCGTTTTGTCGGCGGCGAAGAGGTGAGGTTTCGATGATCTGACTTGCTCAAACGTGAGATCGAGCTGAGGTCGTCGTTTGTGTTAATTATAGCTGTCGATCCAGGCCGGCCAAAGATGGAGGCTTTAGAGCCCGAGCCTGCTTGGTTGGATGCTAAAACTTTAACAGGTCAAAACTTTGGCAAGCCAATATTTTAGTCACTAATTAGTTTTGTACTAAAACTTGTCTACATCTTACATCTAACTTGCCAAAATGTTGGTAACTTTTTTGCCTAAGTTTTGGCAAGCCAAAAGTTGGACATGCCAAAGTTTTGGCTCCTAACCAATCAGGCTCTATAATACCTTTCGATGTCCAGTTATCCACGGCGCGTACGTGCACCCGGCCTAATGATTTACTCCCTGCTAAGATTATCATGCGTGCTACAGGTTGCTGCAGTAGTTTTCGTAGCCACTCGATCGATATATCTCCTCGATCTCTTCCAAGTTACGCAGACCGCTAGTTAGCTCCACGGCTAACCTCAGCAGCAGTCCAGCGCCACAGAACACACAGGCAGATGAAACAAACAGAAAAAAACAATCAACCGCTGGCTGCACATGCATGGTGGAGACGAGATCGATCGAGAGAGAGGAGCAGGAGGAGGTGTGCAGCGCTAGCTCGTGGTAGCTAGCTAGGTGATGGCGGCGATGTCCAAATGAATCTCTTGCCGCCGCGTGATGCGCTGACAGCGCCCGCCCAATCGATCGATCGAGGAGCCGGTCCGTACCATACCACCAGCTGCCCGGCCCGGGGCCGGCCGGTTCGTATCAATTGGACTCGATCCGTCGCGGTGGCGGGCCCGTCGCCATCCGTGATCCGTGCGTCGCCGTCCCAAGCATAGCATTCACTCCCGCGCGAGCGGGGTGGGGCTTGGTACGTTGCGGTGACAAGCAGAGAGGCCGCGCTGACTGCGGAGATGGATCGGATGGAGAGACCGCGTCCCCGGGCCGTCGTTGGCGCCGGTGTCTCCGGAGAATGGGCCCGGCTGGAGCGGCAGCGAGCACAAGTCGGCGCGCGGAGCCGGATGCGGTGGGTTTGGGACTCCGGCCCGGGTGGTGATCGAGTTGGTTGTGTCGTGGGATTATGATATTGTGCGTGTCAGCTCCTCCCACGGACACGTATCTGCTGCAGGGGCTCGATCTGCACCTGCAGGTGCTGCCGGCAGGCCCGGCGGCTCCTCTCCGATCCTTTCCTGGATCCCGGGCGCGTACCACGTTAGTTGGATGGCTCATCATCATTTGCGGGTGTGGGCTGTCGTCGCCGTTTAAAATTGGAGACTCGATCCAATCTCGGCCGCACCTGCAAGTTGATTTGGAGTAGATTGCTGAACCAACCGGCCGACGACGACGGCGCCGGACGTACAGGTCCGTGTCGCGCCGCGACGGCCACAAGCCCAGGACACCTAGTAATCGCGGGCGGCGGCTCTGCTCAGCGGCGACGCACGCACGCACCTGACTGGCCGCAACCCAAAATACACCGTCAAGCCATCATGACGCGCCAAGCCAGGCCCCCAACATCTCTGGGATCTGGCGGTGATCCATGCGCCGGGGCGTCGCGGCACGCGCACGCCCACCGCCCACGCGCTGCTGGTTTGTTGGTGCCGGCGCACGAGGCGAAGCTGCGCGCATGCGGCGGCCAGAACGGGGAGTAGTCGTTCCTCGTTCGGCACCTCCATCTTTACGTGTCGGCGGCAGAAAGCGACGCGTGCACTGTGCGCAGCGCACTGCTTGCCGGTTGACCGCCGCCCGCGTTCTTCTTGTTGGTTGGGGGAGGCCCATTTAAGCCCACGCGCGGGAGGGAGGCCCGCAGTGTGGGAGGGCCTCTCGACGGCGCGGTGGCAGCAGAAGATGGGCTGCACACTTGCTCCGGCCGATGCGAGGTCCACAAGCTACAGCCCACCCACAACACGTACGGTAATCGCGGGCGCTGGCACGCCGGGAAACTTTCGGAAGTTTTTTTTCTTCTGCTACTACATGGCTTCCAAGTTTAAAGATCGGATGAACGAATCGGATTGATGCGAGAGAAGAGTTAACAACAGCGAGAGAGGTACACCTGAACGGCTGAAGGCACGTAGTTGGTAGCATGCATACGTTGGTCCAATGTGATTTCAATTAGATTTCAATCTATGAATTCATTTTTCTTTCAAACTGTAAATCATTTTTTTAAATCCGTTTGAACCGTGATATTAGTTATAATTTATGCGCAAAACAGGCACCAATTTAAATATATTTCATATTTTTAATAGTTTTTTTAAATCAATATCTACAGCAAAAGTTCAACATTTTCATTACACGATTTCAACATTTAATGTAATAATTATTGAAATATTATTATAAAAAATGTTAATTATTAGTTGAATCTAGTTCAACATTAGGAATATACTATTTCAACTTTTTTTATACCATGTCAACATTTATAATATACTATTTCAATATTTTAAAATTAACTTTTCAAGTATTGAACCAATATTTTTAAAATTTTGAATATGTTGAATATGGGATTTCGTGAGGAAAAAGTCCATTTTCTCTCCCTCAACTATCGGCCGAATCCACGATTCCTCCCTGGACTCGAAAACCGGACAAATCAACCCCTCAACTTTTTAAACCGTTTACTTTACCCCCCCAACCCGATTTTTAAGTGGTTTTCAATGGCAGTTTTATCGTTTCTAATTAAAAATAAATCTTATAAATACTTAATGAGATTATCAAACCACGAAAAATATCCCTAAACTTCTAAAGATTCTGAAAAAACTTTAGAGATGGATTGGGCGCAAGAAATCTAAATAAAAAAATTTAAAACTAGTGAAAATATTTTTATTTTCTCTAAAATTTAGATCTAGATATAGAAAAATAGAAAATATATTTAAAAGATTAAAAACATTCCATTGGATAGAGTATGCCCAATCAATTAAAAAACATTCCATTGAGATTCAGATATATTATTCCAATAGGGCCCTATTGGAATAATATATCTGAATCTCAATGGAATGTTTTTTAATTGATTGGGCATACTCTATCCAATGGAATGTTTTTAATCTTCGTCCGATAGTTGAGGGAGAGAAAATGGACATTTTCCATTTCGTGAAGAAGATGGCGCGCAGTGTGGGAGGGCCTCTCGTGGGCGCGGTGGCATCAGGAGATGGGCTGCACACTTGCTCCGGCCGGTGCGAGGTCCACAAACTACAGCCCACCCACAACACGTACGGTAATCGCGGGCGGTGGCACGCAGGAAAAAGTCCATCCCACAACCCTCATCTATCAGCGTCGTCCGGTTTTAGACCCTCAACCGCAAAACCAGCTGACCGGGGCACGCGAACTATTTAAACCGTCCACTTTTCAACCCTGGGTGGTTTTGATGGCTGTTTTGGCCTACGTGGCGCCACGTTAGCATGTCTGACGTGGAGTCGGGACCGAGTAAGTCAACCGCGGCATGTCTGACTGGTGGGCCTCGGGTGGATAAGGCGCCTCCCCTTTTACCCTAGCCCCCCCCTCTCCCGTCCTTCTCTTCCTCGATAGCAGCTGCGGCTGGCGGCGACCGCGCGGCACCTCTCAGCGACGGCGCCAGCGACCGCGCCGCACCTCCCTGCGACGGCGCCAAACGAGGCAAGAGCTCCTCCCTGCGACGGCACAAAGAGAGGCAGGAGCACTGCATCAGCTTGTGGAAGACGAAGAACCTGCGTCGGGCGCGGAATCTCGAGTTAGGTGAGTTGGATCTGGTATTTTTTATTCGGTTCTATATGATTCTGTCGGATCCAATGAAGTTAGGCAGCGTTAGCACTAGGAATTTTTTATTCATTGATGAGATTCTCGATTCTAGTAGTTTATTGGACATGACCCACTCTCGGGATGCTGATTTGTTTACTGGACACCAGAACCGGGGTTGGTACTTAATTTAATTGAGGCTAAAGTAGTTGCATGTTTGGTTTTGCAGCGCTACAAGAATGGATGTACTGAACACGCTTAATGTGAGATTTCATTTCAATGGGGTGTTCATAAATTCTGGGACGACAGTGAAGTATATTAGTGGCCGTTCAAAAATGTCTTATATAGATCGTGATAAGGTGTCTTTGCCAGAGGTTCTTGGGCACTTACGGGACCACTGGATGGTTGAGGAAGGTGCATTGTTGCATTGGTTGTTCCCAGGGAAGGGTCTGAAAGATGGGCTTCGTGTACTAATGGATGACAAAGCTTGTTTGGAAATGTTAGATGCAATTGTAGAGGGTGGGGTTGCAGATATTTTTGTTGAGATGTCTGCAGCACATGAAGATTCTGATGATGGTGTTGCTGGGGAGGATGCAGTGATTTGTATGTCTCCAGTACCAAACACTAAGGAACAAGTGGACAGGCAAATCAGAAGACTCAAGGAGTTTTACAGTAGCCCTAGCAAGAAGGATCAGGGTGCAGCAGGGAAGAAAGGCAAAGAAAAATTGGAAGATGATAGTTCAGATAGCTCAGATAGTGAATACATGCCTGGAGATGACTCATCTTCAGAAGCAGATGATGAGGCTGATGAGATTGTCAAGAAATTCAAGGAGTTTAAGAAAAAGATGAAGAGAGGACAGGTTGGATCTCTTGATGATGTCATTCTGGAAGGATCAACTGCTATGCCAACAGGATTTGAAGGTGTAGAAGATGATGGTAATGAGACTCCATATGCTGACAGCAGTGATGATGAAGAATCAATGGATGAGATGAATAGTGATGGGGAGTTAACCCATAAGGAGAGCAATTGCCCAAGGTTCAAGAAGACAGTTGGCACTCCCAAATTTGCATTGGGCATGAAGTTCAGAAGCAAGAAACAGTTCAAGAAAGCCATTATCAGGTATGGGTTAGCTGAGAGGAAGGTAATAAATATTGTCAAAGATGAGGCAAAGAGGGTCAGGGCAAGATGTGACTGGCATGTTTGCCCTTGGGTTTGCCTGCTGTCAAACAACTCTAGAACAGAAAGTTGGCAGGTAGTGACATTCAATGATTACCATACATGCCCTCCAAGGAGAGATAATAGGCTGGTTACTGCAAGAAGGATAGCTGAGAAATATGAGAAGTTCATAATGGCAAATCCAACTTGGAAGTTTGCAAGCATGAAACAGACTGTGCAAGAGGAGATGTTTGCTGATGTCAGCATTTCTAAGTTGAAGAGAGCAAAGGGCATGGTCATGCAAAAAGCAATGGATGCTACTAAAGGCCAATATCAGATGTTGTACAATTACCAGTTAGAGCTTTTGAGAAGTAACCCAGGGAGTACAGTGATAGTGAAGAAAGAGGATGATGTGGAGCCACCAACCTTCCAGAGGATGTATATCTGTCTTGATGCTTTGAAGAAAGGATTTCTTGCTGGTTGTAGAGGGCATGACCAACTGGCCAACATCTGATAGACCGGCTCTGAGGGCACCAGGCTATATTAAGATGCCTGGAAGGCCTAAGACAGAGCGGAGGAGGGAACCAACTGAACCACCCAAGGGCTCTAAGATGTCAAAAGTTGGCACTGTCATTAGATGCACAAAATGCAAACAGACTGGCCACAACAGATCGACATGTGACAAGAGGTCTGCATCTTCTGCTCCTCAGGGTTCTGGTACACCTGCTCATGGGTCTGGAATTGGTCATCAGGGTTCTGGAGTTGGTCCTCAAGGTTCTGGAATTGGTCCTCAGGGTTCTGGTGTAGCCCCTCAGGGTTCTGGTGTATCTCCTTAGGGTTCTGGCCAAGGTAGAGGTGCTCCAACTGCAATGGTTGTGTTGTCCCACACTCAAACAAGCTGCACATCCTCCCAGAAAAGGAACACACCCACTGGCAGCAGCCAAAACGCACCAATCAAGGTAACAACACCGACTAACTTATTCTTTACAGTCAACATGTGACACTTTGTAGCACTCACTAACTTATTTTTTTCAGAAGAAGATCAAGACAAGTGGACATGCAAGAGTAACAACACGGCCTGGTGGCACTGCTCATGTCAACTTGGTTGCTGCTATCCCAGGACACCAAGCTACCTCATCTGCAACCATTAAGATCACTGGTGGAACAGCTACTGCCCATGTCTCTACTAGTGCACAAACCACCAGAAAGAGTTCAACCAAATATGTGAAGAATGCACCAAAGCAAGGGCCGATTCTTCTGCTCCCACCATGGGATTCAGCAAGGCTTTAGATTGTATCTTATGGCATGTAATGTTGTGTTTCATTGTCATGCGATGTTGCAGACTCTGGTGTTTAATTTCCATGTAATGGTGCCAAACTCTTATGGCAGTTTAAATTCAGACTCTGGTGTTTAATTTGCATGTAATGGTTGCAAACTCTTGTGGCAGTTTAAATTCAGAAACCTGTTTGTGAACTATGAAATCAGAAATGTGAACCTTGTTATGGTTACTTTGTCTACTTACTTGGTCCTCAAGCTTGTTCTGAACTTTTGTGCAACACATACATGATATGACATTGTGATATTCATAGATACTGCACACATACCATTGTGCTAGTACATTGGTTCACACAAATATAACACAGCTAAATAGCTTGGATCACATTGTGTCCACACAAATACAACACAGTACATACTCAGATGACATTGTGTTCACACAAATATAGCACAAATACATATCTGAGATCAAAATTGTGTTCACCAACCATGCACAGCTAGCCTAAACGAATGAAAAACACAACTACAGCCAATGCTACAGATAGGCCAATCAACACACGCATCCATTTCTCTGGCTTCTCTGCCTTCTTCACTTGCTCAGATTCATTCTTCAACATCAGTACTGCCTCAGCAAGCATCTGTTTCTTCTGGAACTTCATGACATCTTCGAGTGACTCCTGTTGCTGCTGAAGCTTCCTCACCGCATCAGCATGAGCCTCCTTCAACTGCGCCCTTTCCCGTTTCAAGCTCCACACAGCATCGCGCAAATCAACAAGCAGGGATTTAACAAAAGGATCGCCCAACGGGCCATCAAACCATTCAAGCATGGCACATCCTCCCATCTGCAAGTTCAGAAATCAACCGCAAATCAAATCCCCTCATGCCCAGATCCAAATCCAATTCAGAACATCACCAATCATCCAGATTCCAACTCACCCGAGATCTGTAGCACTTGAGGTAGCGACGCCCTGGGTGGTCATCACTCCATGAGATCCATAGCGCCGCCTTCTTCCCGCAATGACAAAACACGGGTGGTTCGTACTCGAGGGGCCCAATCCGATAGGGAATCGGAGACTTGCGATTCCCGTACTCGCCGCTCCACGAATCTCTTGACGTGCTCGAGCTCGCCATCGATGGAGACGACATGGCCTAGGGTTTGGGCAGAGAAGAAACGGTCGGGAGGGAGAGAGGGGACGAAACGCTCTGGCTATGGAGGAAACGTACGGGAGAGAGGGCGCCTTTAGGCCACCGCGGCGGCGTTGACTTACTCGGTCCCGACTCCACGTCAGACACGCCAACGTGGCGCCACGTAGGCCAAAACAGCCATCAAAACCACCCAGGGTTGAAAAGTGGACGGTTTAAATAGTTCGCGTGCCCCGGTCAGCTGGTTTTGCGGTTGAGGGTCTAAAACCGGACGACGCTGATAGATGAGGGTTGTGGGATGGACTTTTTCCTGGCAGGCACGCACCCATCGAGCCTCAATCATCATATCATCTTCGCATGCGCGCACCGGCCTTGCTTGGGTCCCTCCGGCCCGCGCACGCGCCGTTGGCCCATTGCAGCCCACGCGGTCCTGTGGGGTGAGGTGATCATGAAGATGCGTTGCGCCGCCCCGCGTGCAGTGACCAAATCTTCTCTCTCTGCAAAGACGGGGGTTTCACGTATGGTATGGGAGTATGTTGCCTCCCTTGCAAGTTTGTGCAAAGCCATTATTTTTGTTATCTTCGTCATGTTGCAGCGGAAATTGGCATATTTCCTTGTTGTCAGAAAGGAGCCAGGACGACGTACCGCTGAAGCTCTACTGATTACTAGCAGCTAGCCCTACCGGATGATTCCTTTTGGTGCATCCCATATGCAGCATGTCACACCATATATATGCTCTTATTATGATAATTGTCGGCAGGAAACATAGGGCGCGCTTTTTTCTTTGTCCAAAAAGGGAATTGTGCGTAGGAATCTCCATATCGCTCGATCTGCTTTGCTCGCATGCATGTACGTAGCCGCACAACAGTAATGCATGTACCGTGTTACACGCTAAGATGATTAGATTGATTATGGTAGAATCTTTCTAAGTTCCATAATGGGTGCTCACATATCAGCCAATTGTTAAATGTATAATGTTTACCATAAGCTAAGATTAACAATCATAAACATCATATATTGAAAAATTAATAGAGGAAGTATACACGCCCTGTTCGTTTGGATTGTTTCCAGCGAGCCAACAGTGTTTTTCTCTCAGCAAAAACTAGCGTCAGCCACCAGCCACCAACCAGCCAGCAGTGTTTTTCTCTCAGCAAAAACCAGTGCCAGCCACCAACCACCAACCAAACGAACAGGGCGTATGTGATGTAACCCATCGGCACTTAAAAACGTTTTTGTGGCTTCATCAATCTCAAAATCTACTAGCACAGCGCATGTATATATAGACGACGGGTAGCACAACACTAATCAGAGCTAGCGTTCTCAGGAATCTCTCTTTCACTGTTTCATCCCCGTATCTTTTTTTTTCCTGCAATATGCAGGAGAGCTGTATATTTATGTATTAAGAAGAAGTGAACAAAGATGTCCAGTTACAAACTCCCGCGCGGACAAATCACACCTACACCTGCTATAGCAGAAACAACCGGTGGCCAACGGCCCCAAGTACTGGAACTACTCGCTCTAGAGAAGCAACCAAGGTGACTAGCACCCGCTCGAGCCCATAGCTCTGCCTCCTCCCTGATGCGCTGTATTAGCTCCTGAATGCAAGAGTGATGGCTGTTGAAGAGTCTTGCGTTTCTCTCTTTCCAAATGCTCCATGAAATGAGCATGAAAAGGGAGTCCAGACCCTTGCGCTTTGTTCTTGGCTGCTGTTTTCGTAGGGAATTCCACCATCCTAGGATTGTGTATTCCGGTGCTCCGAACATGCAATGGCCTCCCTTCTCGGCCACCACTTCCCAGAAGATCTGTCGAGCCATGGGGCAGTTAATCAGAAGATGAATTCCGGTTTCTGCCGCCTGATCACACATCCAGCAGGTGTCATGTGCTTCAAGCCCATGGCGCCGACGCCGATCCGCAGTCCAGAGCCCGCCTCTAGTGCCAAAGGCCGGAAGATATTCAAAGGAGCTGAATTGTACACCGAGCATCGAAAGGATTACATTACGGGAGATCGTGCTTAGTTTGGTCTCCTGTAAACATAAAATGGACGCCCTAGTCTCGTCAACCAAAATTCGAACCACGTCGCGCCTGGTCCTCGTATTCAGCCCGCGCACATTCCAGGAGATTATAGATATTGGATTCATGAGCACGAAGCAACCAGGCAGGCGCGTGCCATTTAGGCCAGCAAGCCCAGAGCCGGGCTGGCGCACCGCATGGAGGGCAAGAGTTCCTTGACCGCGCCGCAGTGACTCTTCCGCGTGCTGTCTGCATACAACGTTTTGTAAGCGAGTTTAGCGTCGTTAGCCACCAGCAGCTCAGTTGGCGTGCCCATCTTCTGCCGCATGAGCACCTCTGCTCTCTTGGAGGTTGGTACTCTCGCCATTGGCTGGCTTGCAATTCTTTCACTGCGCTTGGGCAGCTCCACCAGGTCTCCACGACCAAGAAGAGAACGTTTGGCTTTGACTGGTTTAGCCAAGAGCGGCTGATCGATTTTCTTCTGGACAATCCTTGAGAACTTCATCCCCGTATCTAATCAGCAGCCTGACAACGCTAGCTCTGTATATGAACGCTCCGCTTCAGCAACTACAAAGATCACGATGACCAGAAGGCCTCTCGCTCTTGCACGCAGGTTGCGAGCTTTTGCCTACGCATAACTTGCCCGCCACGCGACGCAAAATCTCTACTACTAAAGCAGATCAGATCACGTACTGTTTCACCAAATTCGATCGATCTGGGTGTGGTGCAGCCGAGCAGGACCTATATTGTTGGCACACGCTTCTAAGGCAGCTTCCACTGCACTCACTCATCTCATTCGATCTCTGCACCTATATATGGTACGTTTTAGGCCTGACAGTACTATCCGACAGCTCATTCGATCGATTCTGATTCTAGAAAGCTTACGGAGAAGTGAGAACAAATGGATAGGTAGGGTACGTGTAGCTGGGGGCTCCAAAGGTGGTAATGCCTCCGACCCTTCAACAAACAAGAAGTGTATAGTCGTTGCAATGGTCCAATATACCCGACCATATATTTCTTACCCTAGAGATCGAGCAACTCTTTTTAACTCCAAGCAATGCCTTCAACAAAGCAATTACCAGATACGTACAACCCGATAAAGTCAATTGCGCCTTAAGTCAAGGAATCAATACCCACACGTACAGCCAAATGGAAGTCCCTCATCAGAGCAGCTGCTTTCCCGTACTTTAGGAGCCAATGCCACGTACTATACCTACAATGTAAAAAAAAAGTTACACTGAGATCCTACATAGTACCAGTGCAAGCAAGCAGCAAGGCAAATATTCTAACAGCTTTCAACTGTGGCGGCGCCGTTCCTATACCATCAAATGCTTATGTCAGCTACTCAGCTTCCATCCGTTTCACTCAAGGCCCTGCTTAGTTCCCGGTCAAATCATCAAACTTTTAAAAATTCTCTCTCCAAACTTCACTATTCACCTATCACATCAAATCTCTCTCCTCATGCAACTATTTTTTTCATGGGGTACTAAATGTGGGTAAACAAAAAAACTAGTTGCATGGTTCTGATGTACACGACGAGACGAATCTTTTGAGTCTAGTTAGGTCATGGTAGGACAATGTTTACCACAAACAAACAAAAAGTGCTATAGTGTCCGATGTGACTTTTTCACTTCACTTTTCACCTTTTCTCAGGAACAACACCCCAAGAAGAGAGTAACCGAACCGACTCCACACATGCATCAACTCACATTCACCTCTATAAATACTCGATGCACGCCTAGCTACGAGGTCACAACGCAAACAAAGAGAGCTAGCTCCACGTTAGCGTACGTGTGTCCTATAGCAAAGCAAGTCAGTCTTTGTTGCACTGACAAAGTGACATTACAAGTTACACAGAATAATAATGCAAGGCCTCACGCCATCTTACAAGCTCACTCTGATCGCTGCCATCTTGCTGCTTGGGCTGACCGGCGCCGCCCATGGCCGCCGGAGGCCCGTCTCCAGCCGCGACAAGCCGTGCCTGAAGATGACGGTGTACTACCACGACATCCTCTACGACGGCAGCAACACGGCGAACGCGACGGCGGCGATCGCCGCGCAGCCGACGCTGCTGAGCAGGTCGGTGTCCATCAACGACACCTACTTCGGCGAGGTCGTGGTGTTCAACGACGTCGTGACGGCGGGGCCGGCGCTGGCGTCGGAGCCGGTGGCGCGGGCGCAGGGCTTCTACTTCTACGACAGGAAGGACGAGCCCGGCGCGTGGTTTGCCTTCTCCCTCGTGTTCAACTCCACGGCGCACAAGGGCACGCTCAACCTCATGGGCGCCGACCTCATGATGGAGAAGACGCGGGACATCTCGGTCGTCGGCGGCACCGGCGACTTCTTCATGGCGCGCGGCATCGCCACCCTTCGCACCGACATCTTCCAGGGCCTTTACTACTTCAGGCTCCAGATGGACATCAAGCTCTACGAGTGCTACATGTAAGAGTGTAAGACTATGGCTTTGTGTGTTAGTAATATTCAAGAAAGAAAATGCATACGCGCGCGTGCATATATGTGCAGTAACTTTACGTGCTGTACTATTGTTGTTATTTGATTTGCCTTGGTTGAGAATGGGTAGTTTCATACTTATCCATGGGAATTGTGTGTGTGTTCTAAGTTGTAATAATGGATGACTATTTATGTGCATCTCTGGTTAATGTGGCGATTGAGATAATTGTTATCTAAAAAACATGATATTGTATGGTGTCTATGTTTGTTTACACGCATATGCGTTATATTTTGGATGGAAAAATATTCAAATTTTGGTCCATCGTGTTGTTGTTCTATCGTGAAATTGCTAATAATTGTGAGGGTTTTTGTTAAAGTTCCTAGAACAAACTATATTGAATTCTAATATTTATTACTCCCTCTATTTGCACTGTGTAGATCATCTTGATTTTGTACTATGTCAAACATCTCTGATTAATTTTTTAAATATCATCAACACTGTTAAATAAAGACATTGTCAAGACCTATTTTATGGTGGATTTAAGTCTATAAATTTGGTTAAAATTTTGAGAAATTTATAGTTAGGAAAAAATTAAAACAACAACTATTTTGGACGAAGATTACACGTAATAGATCTTAGATATATATTGATAGTAAAATTTGAATATACTAACAGTTTGTGCTTTGATTGAATGGCGCATTCGGTGTCCAAACTCCATGCGTGTAACCCACTTGCATGGCCACGACGAAGTGTCACCCGAAACTTTTGGGCCGTGACGGATCACAACCCAATTGTAGCCAAAATGTAATATATTGTTTCCCTTTTTTCCTTTCTTATTTAGGCCCTGTTGGTTAGCTGAAATTAGCTGCATTGGACCAACTAATTGAGTAGTAATAATTCAACTAATAAAATGGGCATTACCTGATAATTAGCTAGTTTTATTTGGATCCACCACGGCTAAAATTAGCTAGCTAGCAATTAGCTGGTGGATCCAAACAGGGCCTTACTTCTACTAATCCTATTTTGCTTCTATTCTGTTTCGTTTTCATTTTAATCTTTTCTTTTTTGTACTCATTTGTTTATCTTGCATTCATTTTGTTTATGATGTGGATATCCAAAAATTTGCTTGCATGTGGAGAGACGTCATTATTCTTAACACAAGCAGTTCCCATGTGGTTTGTATCCTGCGGCCTGCCAGGGGTGGTTATCATTTTTCCTGTTCACTTTGGATTTATTGGAGTCCGAGGATTTCTGAATTTTGATGTTCCTATAGCGCCCATGGTTATTGCTAGCACTATATTGTATAGTTTTTATTTGCTTTTGGACGTGCACCCAGTGCGCCCGCCACACACGGCCAGCTAATTAAGCTCTTCCTCGATCAGTATCTAGATGATTTAGTATCTACGGCTGCTCCTCAGCGTGCTCCCGTTGAATCCCTTGCGTTCTTTCCCCGCCGCCTAATGTCAGCAGCCTGCTGCTAACCACGCGCGCTGTCTACGGCTGCTCCGATCCGCCATGACCATATGAAGATCTCGACTGTATGTAGGCCGTCGCGTCGTTGATTGGATGCCACTGGCCGGCCGGCCTCGCTCTTCGTGTGCTATACGCCTCAGCTCGGTCGCGCTTGCAACTTTGCAATTTGCGAGCTTTTGCTGACACAATGCAAAACCTGTCCCCCGCGCACGCGAGCATTATTGGAATCTTTGATTGATGATCTACACAGAAAGCGGATTGCATACTGTTTCACCGAACCTGCTTGGTGCAGAGCACCCGAGCGGGCCTATTTTTGTCGAGACACTGCACCTGCTACTCACGTTTATTTTCTCTAGCATATATAGCATATTCATGCCGTCGCTTTTTTTGAATTTTTTTTTTTGAACAATGCCGTCGCTTTGAAGGTGGCTTTCACTCACTCATCTCATTCTGCACCTTCAGTTACGTGCATGGCAGTACTAGAGGAAAGCTTATATTATTCGGCGAGCTTAGTAGCTAGTCTAGTGGTGTAGAAAGTTTAGTGAGAATTGAGAACAAATCGTTACGGATAAGTAGGTTATTACCAGGGTCATAAAATATAACAAGCCTACGTATGTACTACCTTAAAAACTTAAAAATTAAGACATCCATAACACAAATAGCTAGGTTCATTTGCGCTCTAGATACTAATATATAGTGTCCAGCAGCCTTCTAGTTTGATAAAGTAGAATCACGTACCTATCGATGATCTCGATGTTATGACTGTACACGCGCGCACCTACTCATGTGACAACGAAAAAGGCAACAAGAAATTTGAATAGTCATTTTCATGTGCTATAGTCGAGCCATCTTATAAGATAATATAAATGATGGCGACCCATTGGTCATTGGGTTTTCGGTATATATGACATATCGGCTATTTTTTTCCTTTCATGAGCAAAGTCTTATTAATCTTAGATAATGTGTCAAGGCGATCTAATGATCCAAACATCATATATATGAAATTTAGAAAACCCAAACATCTAGACTTCAAGAAAAGCTCTTGAAAGAGAACATACTATTTTTAATCATGGTCCTCAACCTCCTTTAATCCTGATTTTGGGAACTGGAATAAAGATCAACCCTCTTTAATCTCTCCAAGGACTAAAAGCATGCAAAGTTCAAAAAATGTTGTAGGTCGGATCCTCGACCTCCTATAATCCTGGTTTCGGGAACCAGGACTAAGTTGAATTTTGAAATGTTCAAAATTCAAGATTTCTTTCACATGTTCTATTTTGGATTGTGGTTTATAATATTATCGGCATCACTCACTATTACAAATGATACACATACCATTGGTTCTAAAGTATCATTACCGTCAGGACAGCAATCATCGGTACGAAACGACGGTACAAATGGATTTTTCTATCGGAGGATCACTTTCTGACGGTAGCATCGGTCCTTACGCTCACATTATCACCGTCGGTATGTTTTTAGCAACGATGGTATACCTCAGATTATATACCGTCGGCTCGTAGAAATATCCGTCGCAATCATTTTTATTGTCGGTGGGTAGTTAAGAAACAACGGGGTAATAAGGTTTTCACTACCGACGGTTATATTGTGCATTTAAGATCATTCGGATTATATGTTTTACTGTATATAGCATTTATACCCTCGTTTTTCAGAATCGACGGCATATCTGACGGTACATGCATTATTTGTAGTAGTGACTAGCTCCAACAACATAGGTTAGAATTCTGACGTTACAATCATCTCAAGGTCGACCACAAAGTCAGAAATAAAGAAGTGTTGCAAAAAAAATGACATACCAAGGAAAAATAAGAGAAGGAAATTTGGATGGACGACCCAGATACTCTTAGCACTTAAACTAGAGTTCCTCAAGATGATACTTAACTCCAGCTTATATCTCATGTACAATATATAACATTAATGTTTTTTCATGTAGTGAATACTTTTGACACGTCCACTGCTAGTGGGGCAACCAGATAGGGACGGATTTGGAAAATTTGTATCCAGGGCCGAGGAATGGAACTCTCTCTTTTAGTGCTGATTCCTCCTCCCTTCCGAGCCAATACCAACTACCATTGATAGAGAAAAAAAAGGCACACGCGCGTGACATTGAGATATATCCTGCCAAGATGCTCAGTATCTTCCTCCATCTGCTGGCAGCAGCTCTATAAATACGCAGTGCACGTCTCAGCTCCGAACTCACAATGTCACGTACGTGAAGTCTTCGCGTCACTGAAGTTCTAAGTCAGTCGTTGCACTGATTAATTAATGCTATAATAATGCAAGGCCCCACGCCATCATCTTTCAAGCTCAGTCGTTCGATCGCAGCCATAATAATCTTGCTGCTTGGCCTCACCGGCTTCGCCCATGCGCGCCGCCGGCTCATCTCCTCCAGCCACGCCGACGAGCCGTGCACGAAGATGACGCTCTACTACCACGACATCCTCTTCGACGGCGGCAACTCGGCGAACGCGACGGCGGCGGGCGTGACGCCGCCGACGCTGCTGAGCAGGTCGGTGTCCACCAACGACACCTTCTTCGGCGAGATCGTGGTGTTCAACGACGCGGTGACGGCGGGGAAGGCGCTGGCGTCGGAGAAGGTGGCGCGCGCCGAGGGCTTCTACCTGTACGACAGGAAGGAGGAGACCAGCGCGTGGTTCGCCTTCTCCCTCGTCTTCAACTCCACGGCGCACAGGGGCACCCTCAACCTCATGGGCGCCGACCTCATGGCCGACAAGACCAGGGACATCTCCGTCGTCGGAGGCACCGGCGACTTCTTCATGGCGCGCGGCGTCGCCACCCTCTCCACCGACGGCTTCCAGGGCTCCTACTACTTTCGCCTCAAGATGGACATCAAGCTCTACGAGTGCTACGTGTAAGACTATGTAGTATATAGTATGGCTTTCTGTGTTAATTAGTATATTCAAGAACTTATATGCTTATATATATATGTGTGCTTTACGTGTACGTTGTGCTACTGTTGTTACTTTGCCTGGCTTTGTTCGCTTCATATATACTTATGCATCATGGGAATATATTGTATATATCATGTACCATCGTAGTATTGCCTTTAGCCCACGTTTGGAAGTAGATATTAGGAGGCAGGAATTGATATTGGTATTAAACCAGCCCCAATACAGCTGTTTGGTAGGCGTGGGCATTGACGGACAGAATTGAAAACCAATACCGCGAGATATTTGCCAGCATTGGCGGCCACCCTCCCACGATTCGGACCCCTACGCCTCCATATTTGGCTGAATTGGCCACGACTCCTTGCGAAAAAAAAAGACGGCGAATCAGGACGACGGCGCAGAGCTCCCCTTCTCTACCGCCGCCGGCCTCCTCTCCCTCGCCCGCGGCGGCGCGGCCCCGTCCCTCCTCTCCCTCGCCCGCGGCGGCGCGGCGACCGCCCTTCTCTTCCTCGCTTGCGGCGGCGCGGCCCCGGCCCTCCTCTTCCTCACCCGCGGCGGCGCGGCCCCGGCCCTCGCCCACGGCGGCGCGGCCCCGGCCCTCCTCCTCTCCCTCGCATACGGCGGCGCGGCCCCGGTACTCCTCTCCCTCATCGGCTTCTCCCCTTCCTCTCTCCGTGGCGAGCCCCTCCGCCGCTTCCACGGGCGCGCCCCTCCACCGCCGCTGCTCCCTGCCTCCCTCCACGGCGCGCCCCTCCGCCGGCGAGGGGTTGGCGGAGTAGTTGGCGTCACTCGTCGGACAGATGGAAGAAGTCGGTAAGATCTAATTCTACCCTGTGTGCATCCAAACAGAAAATGAAATTGAGTTCTTTGCCATGATTCCAAACTCTAATATAATGACATCCAAACAATAGAATTGAAATTGCATCTCATTTCAATACCATAGTTGATTTGGTATTGAATCCAATTCAATTTTATGCCCTCCAATATCAACATCAAAACGAAGCCTTAATTTCTTCGTGTGTGCTTCGTTCGTCGAAGTTTAATTATATAAACGGCTATGTGCAACTCCCGTTGATGCAGCGCTGAGATAGTAATTGTATTATTTTATCCAAAAAAATATTATTATATAATGTATGAGTTTGTCTACACACGTGTGTTGTAATTGGGCCGCGGCCAATTATTCAAATTTTTGGATGTCTACAATAATAGCTACCGATCCGTGTCCTCTGGCCCTCCAAATTAAAACGCTTCTAGATGGGCCTGAACGCTGCCACCAAAAAGGCAGGCCACACCGCCACAGGATACAAGCCCTCTCGTTGTACGTGAAAAAACGCCATGGATATAGACTTTTAAATAGTAGCGTGTTCATATGAATAGCACCTGTAAAAAATATTTTGGTTTGCGTTTATCGAATGTGGTACAGGTCTATATATCATATAATCTTTATAGCTTTTCTTTTTACACCTAACTCTAACATATGCAGATAATCACAGCATCATACACGCTATTACACGTATGCACACTCAGAATGTCTACAGGAGACTGATTGAACATATCTTAGAAATTGATAAAGTCACGAGTTCACCACAGTAGTACATGCACGCGTCTCATTGTTGCGGCACACATCGTCATTTACCCAATTCCTAAGCACTGTACGTCTCGCAGTAAAAACTCTACATCGTGGGAGAGTTCCGGCGTGCATGTGATGTGCTCATTACTCCATTTGTTTCACTTTGCTGTCTGTTGATTGTTTGTTCTATCTGCTCTGGCAGCTCGAGCCCGATCGTCAGTCCCGGATGGATAAACCGGCCAACATGTACTTCTAGATCCCAGTTGGGAAGAAAGAAAAAAAAATGTCGATGTCATTTCATGTGTTCATCGAGGTCTATATTTTAATGCGAGCAAACGGGGGCACTCGATTGTTATTGGATAGTTGGTATGACCGTATATGACCCTCACCGGCCTATAATAGAAATGGTGAAAAAAACGGGGTCGCGACGTGCGCGTGAGGCACGCGCCCATGTGGTCACGCTAATGCAAAACGAAGCAAACAAATGCTCACCGCCGACAGCAGCAAACTAAGCTTGACAACAGCCACACAGCCACCTTTTTTAAGCACCAACTGTAAATCACAGTGGGAAGAAACTGTTTATTTTTTCGGTAAGCACCTCCATTTTACATGCTCTTGTTCTGAGTTTGTACGTGATACATAACCTTCAACACTACTCCCTTATTGTGTTCAGAGTTTGTGTTACACCACTTCTCTGAGTTCTCTCAGTTCAAAAACTCTGAAGCATGCCCACTAATTGAAGCGGCCCAATATCAGCCCAGCAGCCGGCCCGGACGGCGAGAAAGGCTGACGTTTCTTCTCCTCCCACGTTCTTCAGAAGAGGGCGATGAGCAGGCAGCAGCGGGCCCTCGTTGATGCTATCGGCCTCGTCGTGTACCTCTCGTCTCACTCTTGCAAGTCTCGAAGGCGAAGAGCAATGGACTCCAATAGCTCTACAGGAAAAATAAAGGAAACGGGGACTATTTCACCAAACCGCAGTGCGTGCAGTGTATGGTAGCTGCCGCTGTTTCACCAAACGGGGACTATTTTTGGTCGATGCCTTGCATGCTGACGTAGGCAACCGAGATCATTTTCTCTAGCGTGCACCATCGCTTTGCTTCCCCCTCACTCGTCTCGTCCAGCTGCACCTCCAACTGTTGCCTGTTGGACAGCTTGCCGTGGCACGTTTGACCTTTTATTTTTTGCCCTGAGAGAAGCTGAGGAAAGCGGAACAGTGGTACGTTTGAGGAAAGCAGAAACGTTGTACAATGTCTCGATCGCTCGGTCGTTTCACAGCTAAGGTAGGATATTTGGTTTGCAAAATCACCTTATCTAGAATGTAATTAACCATCTTAGGGTCATTCCATGACCTCTGCTCCTCTCAAAAAACAATAATTCTCCTGTTAATTAAAGATCATATGCGTGATAATCTAATTACCTGTCATAGGATTAACGCATTCCTCGTTATTAAGATAATTATGTGTTTGTGAGAAATAAAGTGACGATGGATCAATATAGTCCATTATATTCTTGGAACAAAAAAAAAGAGAAAGATATGAGTGAGAGTGATGAATCATCTCATTTCTCAAACCTGGCCTTGTTTAGTTGCCGATTTTGGGAAGACAAACTTTAGATTTCGCCATAAATGTGTCACTGTAGCATTTCGTTTGTATTTGTGAACAAGTGTCCAAATATTGATTAATTAGACTCAAAATGTTTGTCTCACAAAGTACAACAAAACTGTACAATTAGTTTTTGATTTCATCTACATTTAGTACTCCATGCATGTGCTGATTATATTTTGATGTGATGGGAATCTTTTTTTTCATAGTGAAATTTAGGGTGGAATTTGGGAACTAAACAACGGCATGTTCGTTTGGCTGGTGGCTAGTGGTTGTTGCTGATTTCTACTGAGAGAAAAATATTGTTGGCTGGCTGGTGGTTGGTGGCTGGTGCTGATTTCTGCTGAGAGAAAAATACTGCTGGCTGGTGGCTGATAAACCAAGTGAACATCTAGGGGTGCAGAGGGGCCCTTCATCCCCCATAGGGCCAGAGGCCGAGCTTCAATGGAGAATTGGAGATGAAGGGATAGGATGAACGGAAAAGAGGGTGAGAAGGTAAATAGGAGGAAGAAGAGAGAACAGCCCTGCATATTTAGGCTGCATCCGCGCCACGTTACACCCCAGTCTTTGTCCTCAAGTTTATTTATGCTTCAACGGGGTCTTTCCCTACCTAAAAACAGTTAAATGAGATATAATAAGGAAATAAATAACTCACCAACTCAAGTTTTCTAATCATCACCATATGTCCATATATATACCCAGGTTCTTTCCACGCACGATGTGCTCAAGAGTCAAGACGGGCTTGCCCCTTCTGTTTTCTTTTTGAGTCAAGACGGGCTTGCCCCTTCTGTTTTCCTAAAAAGAAATACAGAACAGAGTACAGACACATTTACATGCTGTCAAAGTATGTCATGTTGCTTGCTCTCGGAAAAAGAAAGTATGTCCTGTTGCACTTGAAACTATATTGCTTGGACGCCAATGCATCTGTGTGAATATGTCCACTATATTTGTTTATTTGCCTGTTTGAATTAGTTGGTTATTCCCGCTGCAGCTCGCCCTGACGACAGTTACTGCAGGATTACATGTATTATTCGTTGAAGGTGATCGCACACCAAACTCGGTGGAATTTTTACATCGGTAAACAGCAGAGTAACACTGGATCCGTGGATCGGATGCTTCTCTTGTCCCTGTCGACCGATCGAGCGAGTCATCGTCACGTGTTCCGTTCAACAATTAATGAATCTCAGTTGTAGTTATCAATCGCATGGCCACATAAAGTTTTTAAATATATATATACTCACTCCATTCCTAAATATCTGTCATTTTCGCTTTCTAAAAACATCTTTGACCGAATATATAAAAATATATATTAATATTTATGGTACATAATAAATATCATTATATAGATATTTGAGTCTAGTTTTTCAATATATTTATTTAGAGATTAAAATATTGCACATATTTTCTACAAATCGAATGAAAGTTGTGGCATGAAAATCAATAGCGATAAATATTTTGGGACGAAGAGAGTAATTCATAATGTCCGGTGACATGAGAACCACCAGGTGTGCTTGAATGACATATCAGTGGATAGGTGTACATACTCCTGTATGCCTGCAGAGTATATTGATTAATTAGGCTCAAAATATTCGTCTTGTAAAGTATAACAAAACTGTGCAATTAGTTTTTGGTTTGTGCCGATATTTTGATGTGATGGAAATCTTCTTTTTGCATAGTGGAATTTGGAAACCAAATTTGGAATCTAAACAAGGGCAAAATGTATAATCTGAGGGCTTAACTGGTTATAGGTTTCTTATGATAGAAAATATCCATCCAAGTCGAGTCCTTAATCAACATATATGCCAGTATTTCTCTGAATTTACTCCATATATAGTGTGGCGTATGTGGTGATTTCATCGATCTTAATATCAGAGCTATTGACCCAATCTCTTAGAACTGCTCATACAGGTAGGGTTTATATGGCGTAATTCTGTGTAGTTTGGGGGAAAATCACAATAAAATATCGTGCCTATGCGCACCTACTTGCAACGAAAAAAAAGGGCAACAAGTACTTCGAATCTCCATTTTGATGTTTTAGCCGAGCCCTTAAAATAATGTAAATGGGTGATCCAGCACTGTCATTATATGACTATATGACACCAGCTATAGTAAATAGAAAATTAAGTCAGTCATGCATGACAGTATGACACTGAAGTACTACCAAGACCAAAATGCTAATCGTTTCAACTATGCCAGTGCAGTTCCACTTCAAGCCATGCCCCACCCCATTTCACTCCGATCTAAATTAAGCAACTAGCCCCACATCAACTCGATCTATAAATACGCAGTGCACTACCCCCAACTCTCGAACACAAACAAGAAAAAGAGCTAGCAAGCTGCTCGCGGAAGGTGTCCTCTAGTAATAACTAGCTGCTTAAGCTAGCCGCTAGCACAAGTCGCCTTTCACTGACTGACAATAATGCAAGGCCTCATGCCAACTTGGAAGCTCAGTCTGACCAGTGTTATCTTCCTGCTGCTTACTGTACTGATCAGCGCCGCCCATGGCCGCCGGAGGCTCGTCTCCAGCCACGAAGACGATCCGTGCCTGAAGATGACGGTGTACTACCACGACATCCTCTACGACGGCACCAACACGGCGAACGCGACGGCGGCGATCGCCGCGCAGCCGACGCTGCTGAGCAGGTCGGTGTCCATCAACGACACCTACTTCGGCGAGATCGTCGTGTTCAACGACGTCGTGACGGCGGCGCCGGCGCTGGCGTCGGAGCCGGTGGCGCACGCCGAGGGCTTCTACTTCTACGACAGGAAGGAGTCGCCCAGCGCGTGGTTCGCCTTCTCCCTCGTGTTCAACTCCACGGCGTACAAGGGCACCCTCAACCTCATGGGCGCCGACATCATCGCCGAGAAGACGCGGGACATCTCGGTCGTCGGCGGCACCGGCGACTTCTTCATGGCGCGCGGCGTCGCCACGCTGCGCACCGACATCTTCCAGGGCCTTTACTACTTCAGGCTCCAGATGGACATCAAGCTCTACGAGTGCTACGTCTAAGAATACACCATATATAAAATGGAGAGACGTATGTCGTGTTGTGCTCTTGTTGCCACGCCTTGTTGGGATGTACGCTATGTCGTGGTAGTAGTACTACACTACTACTACTACTGCACGTGTATGGGTGTGTGTATAATGGTTTTTGTGTGCCAATGTATCATTTTTATATGCTGATAAAACTTTCGTAACTTTGTTCTAAACATCGTAAATTTAAAATTTAAAATTAATTACGTTGTCCAAAAATGGAGAGAGTATTTATTTTAAGGCAACCCGTTATCAAAAGGCTTGTATTTCTGTTCCTCTTAGTTATGTAATAAATAGGCAAAGCCATCAAAGTTGCGTATGTAAGACCATGTCTTGTTCAAAGTGTCATATATTTTTGAATAGATGAAGTACTACTAAACTGATTGCTTGAATACTTCATGGGTAGTTAAACTTCAGGTTTGCTAATTAGGTGCCCAAAAACTGATGTTTGCGGCTGAACAAAAAGTACACCAAACTACAACAAAATGAACAGGTGTTGTAGTGTCTCAAGAATTTGACACATTAAACTTACAGTGATGCCAATATCTTTTTTTTTACATTGAGCATTGTTGATGAGCAGAGTACATCGGCAGAATTGCGCTCCATTCAAACAGAGTTGTACAAACCAAACAAACCTGGTATATCCCTCATTAATACTGGTAGAAGAATTTCTCCAAGAATTGGTGTAAGAAGATTGATGTTGCCATAAATTGGTAGAATCACTTATCCCCTTCTATAATTTCTTCACTCTATGTCCATGTTAACCCATCTCTCTCTGAGATGCCCCGGAACTGTTGCACGCCCAGGAGTTCAAACTTTGCTGCTCTCAGAGATAATTTAGGTTTCATTGGCAAACAGCTTACTACCCTCCAGCACCTCGTCAATAGTCTTGTTTACTACACTTTCTCTGGCCTAATATGCATTTGAATACAGGGCTCATGAATACATTCTAGACAGTAAAGCATATCGAAATCAATGAGAAAAGAAAACAAGATGACCTTTACTCCAATGGCGAGTGCTGTTCTGAGATTCACCACGTGACCTAACCTCACTGAGCCTCCTTTGTTGTCCTTGAGGCACAATACTGGAACCTGCCTTGTAGACGCCAGGGTTGGTATATGTTTTGTTAACCACTTGGGATTGCAATCAGCAGCTACAAGGATAGCCTGCAATGTTGCATTATAAGGAATATTTGTCAGCTTCAGAGTTCCTCATTTAAATTGTGGCCATAGATTGCATGCAACACTTGAAATTGCCCTGTTTTGCTCTCGACTGAACGTGATCACCACATATCCCTAACTCACTCATTTAATTGTTGCCCGCAGGCTGAAAGAGAATAATAATGATGTAGAAGCAAAACAGCACAAAAGAATACGTTTGCACTTTACAGTATATTTCATGCAACAATTTATTATTAAGGCTTGACATCACAGTATGCAACAAAAATAACTTTAATGTGGCAAAAATTCAGGAAAATTTGCCTAGGAAGCCATAATGCAGTGATGTTTTTGTCTTCGCTAAAAGAAAAGGGCACAGAATAATTCCATTAGACCAAAATATGCTCCTTCCACCTAATAATATATACATAACGAAACTCCATTTCATAAGTAGGTTGCGTATGAGTCAAATTAGGATAGAAAACTAACCTGCAGTGGCACCAAAGGAGCTCTACGCCGACCCGAGACAGTTTGTGCTTCACTATAACTGCGAGTAGAATTAGTGGTAGCAGCTGGAGGCATTCGCTCAAGAACCCTTGTCACATCATTGACCCCGATAGCGAATTGTTGCTACAAAGGGCAAAACATCATAAATGCGGAATCTACTGAGCTTGCTCAGAAGAACAGAACAGAGTGCCCCAGTATGGCAAAATTTGGTGAAAGCAAGTAAGGATAGCAATACCTTCATCCATATCTTTTCTGGTAAACCTCCCCTTGAGGCCTTTGCAACCTCCACACTCCTAGAGAAGAGAGAATACCTTTTAGGCCCTTCTCAATCTCAGAATGAAGCAGCTGACAAAGGGGCAAAAACGAGAGATCAACAGCTGTTACCTGACAAGCTTCGACAATAGTTCATCAAGAACCTCTCCTCCAATGTAATCTGGAGTTAATCTGCATACGAGAGTACACAGTTTATTAGCAGCGTGAAGAATCAGACGAGAGCATCACAAATCATAACCAGAGAAAATAATAGCTTGACAATGGGGGCAAAACGTTACCCTTCTTCAGCATCTCTCAACGATTTGGTTGGCTTCAGAGACTTCCTCTTCTTGCCCATCGGTATTAAACAGAGACTGCCAATATCCAGGAGAGCAGAAAACTACTGCAGAAGACAGAACAAGCAAGGCTTACGAAACTGAACACTGAGACAGAGAGCTACGGACTTGCAACATCCGAGTGCAGTGACTAATCAGGAATTGTTGGGCAGGGGTTTTCATATGGATAACCGTGCATATACCCCGCTTGTAAGTTGTAACGCAGGTGCAGGGCCTCAGGCTAAGGCCGCGAAACTGAGCTGTGAACCTCAAATTGTCAGCGGTTTACCTTAGTAGAAGCCGCCGCGCCGCCGGGTTGAGGACGTCGATAGGGATGAAGTCCCCTCAACGCGTCGCAGGAGGCGCCGCCGCGCCGCCGGGTTGAGGACGTCGATAGGGATGAAGTCCCCTCAACGCGTCGCAGGAGGCGTCAGCGTCGAGTTCACCGCCCGCAGTATTTGGTCGGCGGAAATCAGTAGGAAGGCGGCGCAGGTCCGGCGAGAGAGGCGGCGGCGCAGGTCCGGTGAGAGAGGCGGCGCCGCGTCGAGCGCGGCTGTGAACTGACGTCTCCCTAGGTTTCCATTATGTGGGCCAGATTTCGGAGGCCCTTTATCTATTAAAATTCAGGCCCACTAACAAGCTCCCTTCTTTTTTAGCATTCTCGGACAGCAAAGCGTTCGTCGGCCCATCATAGCTGTTGTAAACTTGTAACCCCAGCTGGAACAGGCCATGCTGCACCCACATTAGGACTTAACCCCCCACTCATGAAATTAACTTTTTTATACCCTCAGCTTTCTAAAACAGGACGAATCATCCATGAAGCTGTTTTTTTATCGCGGTTTGCTATGGTAATGGCGGTTTTGTCTTTTTTTCCTTTTTTTGTTATCATAAAATGGAAAATCTAATTTTGTTGGACTCCACATGAGTAGATCTACGCAGTGAATATACAATATGGTATGCTTTAGAACATTTTTGTGTGGTAGCTTTAGATCTATGATTTTCTATAATTAATTCATAGCTGTAAAAAAATTTCTAAAACATACCATATTATATGTTCACGGTGTAAATTTACTCATGTGAGTCCAACAAAATTAGATTTTTCGTTTTACGATTTTTCTGTGATTTACTATAATTTTTCAAAGATTCAACCAAAGTAACAAAAAAGAAAAAAAAGACAAAACCGTCATTACTGCAACAAACCGCCGTCCAAAACAGCTTTATGAGGTGATTTGTCCTGTTTTAGAAAGTTGAGGGGTAAGTAGACTTTTTCTTTAGGAAATAAAATTTTCACGAAACAACTGGTCCCACCTGTCTGTTAAAACTTCGAGACTTTGCACGATCGAGTCCAGGCCGTACAAATGTACAGTCCAGGCACCACGCAGATAGCAAGCAAAGAGACTGGATTTGAATTAACTGATAAGTTGGTCAGGCAAATGATCTACCATTACAAATCCGAAATAGTAAGGATTTTACAACCACCCAAGAGCCGAATACAACAACGCTGGGACCGTAGACGGATCCCACCCGGTCGAAGTCTAGACAAAACCTACAGCACAATGCCATGTCGGTGGCTTGGCTGGGATCCTGATAGTTCACAATGCCTTGATCAGGCGTCGTCCCTCAGAAGTCAGAATCGAGGGTGCTTGCTGCTGGGCTCCTCCGTGGAGGTGCCGCACCGCTTCAGGAAGCCATCAAGCGTCTTCTGCTGCTTGGAGGGGCTTGGTCTGCTGTCGACCTGGGAAACGTCCAGTGTCTTCTCCTGCCCGTCCAGCATCTGAAGAACATAACAAAAGGGTTGTTGATTTCTCAGTTAGACTCAGTTGTGGCTCGTCGTCATGAAAAATATATATATGATTTAGTGTTAGCGAGACAGAACCTGCCCCAGATTCTCAAGTTTTCCTTGGACAGCGTCCCTGGGAAGCAAAGCCAGAGTGAAGAAGACCTGTGAAGCAAAGCCAGAGTGAAGAAGGCCAATGAGTACATGGCATAAATTACATAATCTTTGTAGGGAAACAAAGTCTAGGAGATACCACATAAGGTCATCAACAGTTTCGTTGGAGAGAAGGTAATATACATTTACTGATGAAACCTGTAATTGTGAAGAAAATAAGAATGAAGCTGCAGTTATAGGTGGGACACCAAATTATCAACTGAAAATCTGAAGATATTCAAATAATACTTCAACAAATTATCACACAAAACATTGCGGCCCCATCAAATCAGTTAATAACAAACTTTCACAGCAAAAAATTGAAGGACTCTGCTGGCCACAAAATAATGAATATCTGATACTCGCCTGACCAATCCGGTGGGCACGGTCTTCAGCTTGAATAATGTCGCCAGGAGTCCATGATAACTCAGCAAAGATTACTGTACTTGCTGCTGTCAAAGTTAACCCATAGCCTCCGGCTTTGATGGACAACTACAGTGTTAGGATCTCATTAGATTGTAAGCAATAATTCTACACTAAATTTGATAAACCTGCCTGCATAGTTTGATCACATAATACAACATGTTACAATTGTGACTGTTAATTACAGATTTTTAAAAACAAACAAGACAAACCTAGGAGGAACTAGGTGGCTTTATATTAAGAAAATATGCACCCATATTCACCTCGGTGAGGACTCAAAACTTGGTTGGTCTAGTCTCAGTTCATTAACTACAAAAGTTTTCAAACCTTCATGAGAACACTTTGTTATCAAAGGAGTCAAATTTCCTATCATTGCGCAAGGCAAGTTGCCTCTTAGTTCCACCTTTCCGCCAGGGTAGAAATCATCTTAATGAAAGGTTATACTCAGCCACAGTTTCAGACAATTGTGCTACAGCTAAGATAGTCGAATATGAACATGAACAAATTTCAAAGATCAAAATACCAGTGACTAATTTCTGAGCTTCAAATATACAGGTACAGTTATTGCATTCAATGCATGTTGGTCAGCTTATAAGAAGTACCTATTTTCTAATTAATATGCAAACGTAATTTCAGAGAATTTATGTGGGATTTGAGAAAAATGAAAGATAGAATATGAAGCACAAAATATAAGTAAAAACGTACTACTGCTGCCTTGATGTCATCCTTGTTTTGGAAATCTGTGACTAAGGTTTGTCTTGTAGTCACAGGTGTCTGGCCATCAATTCTGATACAGTTTACTTTCTTTTTCTGAAACAATGGTGGTCAAAAGTAGGTCCAGATGTATGATAAACAAGTAACATAAAATACACTATTAGATTCTTACCACGAGATATTGTTCAATGGCATCAATCATGGGTTGGTGATGAGCAAATATTAAGAACTTGCAATCTGCCTGGATATAGATTAGTAAAGCAAAGAATTTAGTTATTGCTTGCGAGGACAAGATATCTTTGTAAGTTTTGTGCCATAGTTCAAATGAGAATAATGGGCCAACAGACCGCTGTCACTAGATGGGACAAAAAAGGAATTTGAGAGCCAGTTCGCAGAAGGGGCTCATTCCTGGCATGGCAAACATTATCATAACCTCCAAAAACAGTTTTTAGCACTAACTAAAGTTGAATCAAGTTGGTTTCAGAAAAAAAAAATACAATTGAAAATGCGGGATATCACTTCTTTTGCAAATTATACACTGTCAAAATGTGGTCCCTGATGAAAAAGAAAATGGAACAGAAGAGAATTATGAGAGTCATGAATAGCTCAGTGTTAATTGGTGAAAAGTGAAAACTCAACAGGATTATCAGCTTCATCAAGTGAAGATAGAATCCTCATTTGGAATCATGAAATTGGCAGTAACTAGCAACTTCCAGCATGAGGATAGAATAGAAACCTTGATAATTTATAGAATCATATCATGTAATCACCTCAATCATAGTGCCCAGGAAATCCAATACAGCTGGTATTTTAGCTACGGCTGAATCAGTGTAGAGCTGTGATTAGGAAAAACAGAATCATACTTCCAGGCGAGTGCAAATACAGACTGATACATTAAGCTAAATGACAGGAAAAAATGCATAATATTGATGCCAATTGCAAATAACAAAAGTTGAATATGATTTTTAATATGGAATACAATATGCTCCTAATTCCAATGCTAGCTTCGCCATGTAAAAGAGTGGAAACAAATGATGATAAAATGTGCGTCGATGTTCCAATCTAAGAATAACCTATCCAAATATTTCAGAACTATAATTTAACCAAATTGGCTAATTCACATGCCAAAAACCAACAGGCGAGAAGAGAACCTTGGACCAGTAAAAATATAGAAGTTGTAACTTTTAACTAAAAATCACTACGCTTGCCAAGATAAATATATCTTAAAAATAGTAAAAATACATTTCAGCTTTAGCAGAGTTACACGGCTTGGTTTGTAGCAAGTAAAACGGTAGGATACTTGCAAAGAAAAAACGCTCAACAACTTTATAAGAGCATAAAGGAGTGCCCTTTCAGATTACCTTATTGATAAGATTCTTTTGAGTAAATTTGAGAGAGTCAAACATCTCCTTGGAGTCAGCAGACTCAATTTTGATCTTCAGAGTCTCCAACTAGCAAAATGCATACCACTTTAGAATTATTTGAAGTAAAAAGTGTACCTTTAATGGTTGCACTGATGCAGAGACGAAACATGAAAACCAATGGCAATGCATAATTTCCCTCTATTTCTTGTTCAATGAAGTTATATGACTCACTAATCATGTGAAAGCTCTTCCCTAGCGCAAATAATCATGTATGACAATCAAATAATGTGGTCATATAAAATGCAGATGGTTCGAGAAAATATGAAGACCAGATAGGTTGAGCTACTTCAAACCAGTTTGTGTTCTGATATGCTACAACATATCATTTGCAGGAAAAGTATAGAAACAGATAATACCTCACGAAATATAGCGCGAACATGTTTCACATCTTTCTCACTTAAATCTAGAAAGACCTGAAAGGTTAACAAGAATGAAACCATTAAGCATAGAATTGTGTATAGTAAATACAAATACTGTCATAATAGGAACTAAGATCACATATGACTATATAAGCTACGTCCCTGAAAGGTTATCTTACTGTGTAAGATCATCAAAAGTTTCTCAACAGATTTCTTAATGTTAGTTTTAAGCATTGCAAAGAATTAGAATAGTCAACATAGCAATAATAGGGCAGTAAGGTACTGGTCCAAAAAGGTTATGCTAGCAATCAATCCAATCCATGCAACTGTCGGGAAGTCACAATTGCTACAGAAAAATCTTCTTGGGTTCGAGTAAAACCTTATGTCGATACCAGCCGCGAGGTTACCTGTTGTCTACGTTTAACAGGCAACTGTGAGAGGACATCTTTCTTCAATCTACGGATCATGACAGTTGCTTTCATCAAATTATGCAGCTCCTCATGATTGCTTGCACCTTGATACATCCCATAAAAGCCCTGAAAATCATATGGTAAATCAGTCATACGTAGTAGTTGGCAACAGAATTGAAGAAAGCTATTTGATAAATCTATTACTTACACCCTTGCAATATCTACCGCCATAATCATTAACACTCTTGTACACAGCAGGGAATAACGCCTGGAGCTGGATATGCAGAAGTAGTTGTCACTCTACTTATAAGCATTAAACATGAGCAGATAACTACGCAAACATTTACCTGAGGAAACAACTCAATCGGACGGAAACATTTACCTGAGGAAACAACTCGATTGGGCGAGACAAAGCAGGAGTTCCACTAAGCAAAACAACATATCGAGCTTTCTGTGATTGCAAGTAGTAATTAGTTAGTTAATTATTGCATCAATTTGATAAAAAAATCTCATTAGCCAGCTAATCAGGTAATGTGATGCTTCCTAAAGAAAGAGTAATGGATTTTTTTTTAAAAAAAGATTTTAGCATTCAGGATCTGGTAATACTAGCTGGAAAATTATCATGATCAGACCAGTGCATGCAAGAACTTTGCGGAAGTTTTGAACTTTTATTTGCAAGAAAATATTAAAGAACCGGGCAAGTATATCAAACAAACGAAGTAGTATGTGATTAGGTGTATTGTTCATATGAATGAAGTGATACTGCATAGTGTTGTAGTACCACTGTCGGGTTAGTTGGTTATTGTTTAATTAACAGATAATTTGCTAGAGAAATGTTTGTTAGGCATTGTTGGAGTATGTGTTGGCCCTATAGAGGCCCGGCCCATCTATGAGGCCCATGTATCTCTTCTATATATCCCACCCTCTAGGGTTGGGGAATACAGCAATCATTACACTATTACATGGTATCAATCGCCTAGGTTTTCCTCTGCTGAGCCGCCGCTCCTCTGCTCCCGAGCCGCCGCTCCTCTGCTTCCGCCGCGCCGCCCCCGGGGAGCTCGATCTCCGCCGGGGGCGGCCCCCTCCTCTCCCTCCTCTGATCTACGCCCCCTCGTGCGTCGTCGTCCAGCAGCTGCAGCAGATCGAGTCGCCATCGATCCCGCCGCCCCGGACCCGCCCTCGGGCGCGGCCCCGTCGCCGGTCGCCCTTCTCGGCCTGTCGGGGGCGCGACCCCGCCACCGCTGCCACCCTGCGCGCGAGCGTGCTGAGCACGGGCGCATCCGAGCGCCGGCGGCCCACCTCCACTCGCGGCCGTCCCTCCACCTCCGCCTCGCCTAGACGCCGCCGCTACTGCCTCAGGCGCAGGAGCGGGCGCAGGCGCAGGCGGCCCCTCTCCGCTCAGCCCCTGCCTAGACCCCTCTTTCTCTCAGTCTCCTCTCTCTCTCTCTGTTCTGACCGTGAGGGAGAGAAAGAGATAAGGAGATGAGAGGGGGCTGTGCTACGGTTACCCGGAGGTCCACACGAGATGCTGCTGCTGCTGTGTATCCCCTTCTTTTCCCGATCAGAGATCGGGTTGCGTCGCCCTGCCGTTCGTCGTCGTTCATCGTCGACAACTCCGAAGGACGAGGTTGTTGCTGTGCCTTCTAGGCTGCAGCGACGACGCTCGTGGTCGAGCATCTACCGCGGACACCGCCATCCTCGCGGTGGTGGTACCCGCCTCGCCTAGCACCGGGGCGCCACACCCAGCGTTCGATCCTCGTCATGCTGGCGCCCGATCCAGCTTCGCGCCTCCTGCCGTTCGCGCGGACACCGCCGATGCTGCTGAAGGAAGACGTCTTCGCCACCCCTGTCCTGAGCGCGACCTTGCTGCATTGCCGCGCCGTCGCTGCTGCCTCTCCTGCGCGCGACTTGGCTGCGCCTTGCACCGTCTTCCATCACCGTCTGACGCTCCTCTTCATCCTGCTGCGCTCGGCGAGCAGCTGCGGAGTTGTGTACTCGAGCGCCCCACGACGCTTCGGATCCGCGCTCTCCTCCACGGCTTCGACCACGACTACGGCCACCTCGACTTCGGCTACTTCGGCACTAAGGGGCTATTATCTATGTGTCTCCAGTCTTGAACTCCGCTGCGCCGGTAGTTCAGACTGCGGGGGGGTATTGTCCCCGAGTGTACTTTGTGTACTTTCTTTCGTGTCCAGTCTTGAACTCCGCTGTGTCGGTAGTTCAGACTGCGGGGGGGTATTGGAGTATGTGTTGGCCCTATAGAGGCCCGGCCCATCTATGTGGCCCATGTATCTCTTCTATATATCCCACCCTCTAGGGTTGGGGAATACAGGAATCATACACTATTACAGGCATAAAAGGGGCATTTGTGTTCTTACCCCTACTTTTGAACTGTAATTTTGATTTTGCCCAACTTTGTGATTTTACCCTTTACTATTCACAAATCAACACGATTTTTCCCTAGTCAATGGTCAAAGCAGGGGAAATGCGCAAAGACCAAGAGCAAAAGCATATTGACCTATGAATAGTAAAGGGCAAACTCACAAAATAAAAAACGAGGGCAAATTCACAAGATCTGGTTTAAAGATCTTGTTAGGAGGCAACCATATCTATAAATGAGGAGTGATCATGCGTTATATGAAAGAATGAGGTAGTCTTTTAGCAACATAAAGCTTATAAACCACCCCCATCCATCCTAAAGTCCATCTTTAGATGTTGCCATTCAGCCCTCTTCAGGTCGGTGTTTACACCTAATGATCAATCAGGTCATTGTGATTGGTTGTGATGAAGTGTAGCGCATTACCAATATCTACTCGGCCAAATTAAGCCATATACTACTGCCAAAGAAAAAGTGTGTTCTTCATAAGAAACAACCAACCTGCAGAACAGGAAGTGAAGCAATAGTTCTCTTCGCTTGGCCATTCTTCATAAAATGTGATTCATCAGCTATAACAATCTGGATGGAAACCATTTGCAAGATGTTATTGATAGACTATGCATAGAACTAGTTGTGGTTCAATTCATTGCAACCAGAAGTGTCAACAAGTCCTAGCTGCTGCATGCAAAATGGAAGGTAACAACATCATTGCGCTTCTGAGAAGTCAGATATTTTCTACAAATTGTATTTGGTCCTTTATATGAAGGTTTAATTGAAATCTTATTGGTTTCAGTGCAATGAAGCGAAAACATTTCATCCAGTCCTGAAATCAAGTTCCACAAAAGAAAGCTCCAGCCACAACCAAGCAATCTCTTGTCTACATGAACACCCATGTTTATATGATGAGTAACCTCGTTTGATACTCTTTCCTCTGTTCAGCGTAGTATGCTTCAAAATGACTTATTCAACAAATATAAAGCTGTGCTATTGTGTTTGTATTGATTCTAAATACTCCATATTGAATAACCTATGAAATGAGGAATATATTCTGTCAAATCATAATTCCTCAAAGCCAAGCTTAAATGAAATGAACAGCAACAACAAAGTCTTTTTAGTCCCAAGCAAGTTGGGGTAGGCTAGAGATGAAACCCTGAGAAAAGGCTCAAGTAAGAGCATAAAAAGGTACAGGTAATAGTAGTAACAATAATGGTACTATAAGGGGGACTGGTAACCTAGGTCGTGGTTCGGGCACGTGGATCGCTGATTTCCGGACACATATCCAAAGATAGTTTGGGGGTATATTTCATTCTCCTCAAATGAAATGGAAGTATAAGAAAATTTGCTACCTTGAAATCCAAATCCAGAAGTGTGCTTTGTATCTTAGGAACTACATCGTAAGATATCACATTAAACACCCCGTCCAAACAAAAATCTCCTTTAGTGTTCGAGTAAACCACTCTGAATCCTGCCTTATGTGATCCTCCAGTCTGTGGTAGTACCACCTGAAAAGACCATAATCCATATCCATCAACATAACGAATGAAATGAATGTGTACTATATGCTCAGGGTTAACAACTTGTCAACTATGCAATTCATTCCATATCAAGTTTCCTGTATACATAAGATAATCACTGCTACATCAGCTTCTAATCCAAAACGAACTTTATCCAGATTAGGCACAAATTGGAAAATTTTCCAATGGTTTCTTCCATTCCTCATTATGTTGTATCTCACCATATGATTGTCATGGTACTAGTAAATAAAGGGATGATTCACTTCTCAGAAAGATTTCACAGAAATGGAATGTTAACTAGACTAGATCACTAACAGAATAAAACTTCCTAAAGGAAAATTAGTGAATGAAAAAGGTTAGGATGTACCAAGATATCTTCAGTGGGGATATTAAGCCAATTCTGAATCATCTGTTAATATAGTAAACCATCAAGTTTAGATCTCCCATTTGCATAAAGGATGTTGCTAAAATGAAAAATTGACAGGTGGAGGAAATAAGACCAACTCACAGATGCCCAATGTAATCGCAAGGAAGATGGAGAGATTACAAGAACTGGCCAGGCATCACGAAGGCAAGACGCAACAGCAATTGCCTGCTTAGGCAATCAGGAAACAAAAATTAGTGCCTGAAAGAATTAATGTATTCTGCATACAACAAATTAAATAAGCCACCAATGATCAGTCTCAAGAGTCATGATTCATGAGTCAATAACACAAACAAATACCATTATGTGAGTCCATTCAGCATTAAATAATAAAGGTAAATTTATTGAAAGTATAATAATTGATCTTAGGCTGGTCCACCTGCCCATTAAGAATTGGAATTGAGTGCATAGCATCCATTCCAATGCGGGCCAAGGAGGTCATGAATGAATGCAGAGTATAAAATTCATGATGATGACTCAGAAGACAAAGCTTTACTTGTAATGTCTTTCCAAGACCCATTTCATCCGCAATCAAGGCTCTACCACCATGCTGTAAAACAAACCTACAAGCATGCAGAACATATGGTTAGATATAGATCCATTAACCATACACAATTATTCGAAGTACATACGTAGGGTCCTGGCTTATTGTTACCGTACTACCAAGCTCAAGATTCAGTCTTCAATATGGTGAGTAGTTGAGTACCAAACAAAACAAGTAAGAACAAGATAATGCTCATTTGTTTATAGTATGACTACGAGTCTGATATGGCCTATGGGTGTGGGCCCTGGGGCCACCAACAGTACAGCAGGAGGAGCCACGTGAGGATTACATTAGGATTAGCTGGTTTGTTCGGAACGAGATAAATAAGATTGATTCAGTTAGTTTATTGCTGAAGAGTCAAGTAAGCTATCTCCGTAGAAGAGATAGCCATGTAGCAGTTATGATCAAGTAAAAACCCTAGAAACAGTCAGAGCATCCAGAGGGTGGGTAACTAGACAGTTCTTTGTGCTATCCCATATTCCCATGTATCCCAAGCCAAATCCATGTGGGACTCAGCAAGGACCTTTAAAGTACAACACAAAAATGTAATCTAACTTTACAGGAATATTTGACCAACGGCAATCTAACATTTCATCACAAAAGGATCACCAAATTCAACATTATGCAAAACATGCCAATCTTGGAATTGATTTTCACCATTATGCACAAAATAGATTTACAGAATGTTGAATCACCATACCTGATGCCTTCACGCTGAAACGGCATAAGCTTCGACTCGACATCAGTGGGAATCCTGTCGTACAAATCTTCCTCAAGAAAAATGAGATCAGCAGCTTGCAAAATGTCATGTCTAAAATTCCAAAGTAAACAGTTACTATTTCTAATTGATCATTTTTATTGTATATTTCAAGTCGATACTAAAGAAAGCAAGACGGATAAATGAAAGCACCTTGACAGCATGTGGATACAAAATTTTCTAGGTATACATAGTAACTAAGCATCAGACCATCAGATGAACATTAGTTTTATAAGGATAATATGGTAACTTTACATACCTCGAAGATCTTTGGTGCTTAAAGCAGCAAGTAAAGCACGGTGAACTAGAGGATCCAATTTGTGAACCTGCTATGGAAGTACACTGTGTGATCAGAATGAATATGCTCAGAAGTCAAAATTTCTTTGCACAGGACATAAATTTCTAGATAGGTCGTGTTTGAAGTCTTCAAAAACTTGTATGATAAGCATAATGAAGCTACCTTGTGTTTTCCAAGTTTCTGTTGCAAGCTGAAAACAGGAGCTTTGCTAACTTACTCACAGAAAAAAGAAAAGAAAAAAAACTGAGAGGACTCATACACACACAAAATGGACTCTGTTTCCTAACTTCATGAGTTCATGTTCATAAAACTTTAAGTATTACATTGAGTTTGTTTAGGTTCAATGAGCTAAATGATGCAGAATTCACTACTTGAGTAGGAACAACATATAAGTTAACGAACTAAGCAAGAGTCAATAAAGTAAAATTATCAAAAGAACACTACTGCAACAAACAGCACCATTTTTCGGATTACAGATTATACCTCCACAGCTAAACCTGGTGCTGAACCAAGAACCTCCTCTGCTATTGATAAAGATGAGGGAGGGAACATCCATACCCTAAGGTTTTGAATTAAATAATCAGAATAAACAGTGAATTTACACAGGCAACTTTTCTCAGGTTACAGAAAACATCTGGTGAATATGTAAATAAAAAGAGTGTGGAAAGAAAACCTTTCTTTCGCATTCCAGCTCGCTTTCGGGATCTTGCGACAAGCATCCACAAGTAACTGAGAAATAAACAGAAGCAATCAAATTATAGCTTATATAATCCTGTGACAGTTTGATCCATAGAATTGTTGGGGAGAACGTACCTGATTGTATGGGAACTTCACTGCAATTGCACCACTAGAGTGGAGGAGAAGATGTACAGATATCTTAGGTGAACTTCCCTGACTATTATTCACTTGAATAGCAAGTGAAGAGAAGAGGACGGACAAACTTAAGCAACGGTTCATAGAGAACAAACAGAAAGCGTCAATTATGTTGTGTACCTGCAGTTCTTGATGTGTTTGGGTCATATGGCCGTGACGGAGAAAGCGGTTCTACCTGAGCAATAGTTTAAGGAATACATGTGAAATTGAAAAGTATTATCAGCAACGAAAACAAGGAATATAAAAGAAACTGAGAATTCAAGGCTTGAGGCAATTAAAAGTCCTCTTCTCTCAAATAGATTGGCTCCTTCTAAAAGCCTAAAACACAACACCAAATCAATAACCCAACCAGAACAAATCAATTTTGTATCCACAAAAGAAAAAGTTTTCAGTTTTGTGTCTCAATCTTACACACTACAATGCAGGACAGATTAGAAAGGGGAAAAAATTATAAAAGACGAAGATGAAAGAAACAGATCAGAAACAATCCAACATCAAGATTTACTCCGTAGCTTATTATTGTTATCACCAACCTCGGTGGTACACTGGTACTTGAACTACAAACCTCCCAGCGTCCCAACAAATTGATCATAACGAGTTATAAGCATGCCGCACTGATGCTGTGCAATGAGCTTGGAATTCACATCAAAATTCAACATTTCTTCGAACAGAGAACCCCAGTTTCTGAAAGAAAGAGCTCAATTACAGAGATGGGTCGATGAGAAGGCTGACAAGTTTACATGGCATATATATGCAATGAGCTAAACTCGTGTCACAATTTCTAACCGCCATGAATGAATTCTTTGACAAGAACGCCTTAATTCTTGAGTAGGGAAAACATAGAGTACACTGAGCTTGATAAAAGAAATTAGAAAAAACGGACTTTTTTTCCAGAACGCGTTAGTCATCAGAGCAAAGAAACCATTCAATGTGGCTCACCACAGCGAGCCAATAATTCGTCCAAGAAGTTAATCCCCAATGCGCCAACGAGAAAACCCCAAAGCAGCAGCGGAGCGGAGAAACCCTAACCTTGCCGAAGCGGGCCTCCAAAGAGGCCCTGGCAGCGGGGTGGTTACCCCTGAGCGGCGACGAGATCTCCGCCGCCGCCGCCGCCGAGGCCCGCCATTTTTGGCGCGCGTTTCCAGGCGAAGTTTATTGAGAAAGGATGGGGATGGGGTTTTGGGCGTTTCAAGTTTCAAGCGTTTGCCTCAAGCCGGAGGTGCTTTTTTTTTTTTTGATACTTGCCGGAGGTGCTTTGACGCGGCGGTCTTCACTCGTGTCAGCCTCTCGGATCGGCGCCGATGGCCGGCCTTTCAAACAAACAAAAAAAAAGCCGTTAAGCCTGGAGGAGAAATTGCAGAACGGATTGTGCTTTTTTTAGGGCGATTGTGCATCTGTGCTGAAGTCATGTTTAAATGCTTAATCAGTCCTACTATAAAATCCTAGCAAATATGAGCGGTTTTTTAGGAATCGTGGAATTCATAGGACACAAAAGCAACATCATATCCATGCAACATAATATCCTTCTCAAACATTCTCAAAAGTCGATTGAGCTATATGGATAATATGAGTAGTGGTTGATTGCAATTTGCAAGTGAGAAAACCATGTTCATCGAGTTCATGACACCCCCGCCGCCCGTGTCCTTCCTGCCGTCCCCGCGTCGCCCCCGCGTAGGACGACTCGGGATGGTGGCGGCGTGGCTCCCCCTGCCCTTCATTCCCCGGCGAACGCGGACGCCAATGGTGGATGGAGGGGTTCGCTGTGGGGTGCTCGCCGTCGCCGCCGAGGAGGTCGGATCCGGGCCCCCAATGGCCGGATCCGGCGACTGCACCAGCGGATCTATCGCCATCGAGGACGTTTGGCGCGCGGGCGCTTCGGCCGACGGCCGGGGCAGCACACCGGCGGCGGCGGCCGGCGAGGGTGGCGCGGCATCAGGCCAGCCGGAACCACGGCGTCGTGGAGGATTCAGGCGCGTGGATGCCGGCGGATTCAACGCGCGCGGACGCTTGGCGAGGCCGGCGATTTTGTCGGCGGTCGGGCGCCGCGAGGCGCGCGGTCCTGGAACCTCGTGAGGAAGCCCCGCAGCGCCGACGTTCTGCGTCGGGCGCGTTGCTAGGGCGAGCGGACGGCGGCAGGGCGATTTGCCGTCGGTGGCCGGCGTGCGGGTTGTCTTGTGTGGGAGGGGTCAGATCTGATTTTGGCCCCTTGCCTCCCAAGCGAAGCTGTTCGTGTCCTTCCGGTGAAGGCGACCTTCTGGTTGGTCACATGCAATTTTAATGGTGATGGCGGCGGTTTGGGTGAAAACCTTGCCTGGCGTATTTTGTCGGGCCGGTGGCGGTGGAGCTGTCTGTGACACACACCTTGTTGAAGGCGCTGCTGAAGTCGTTGGTTTATCCGTCTCCTGCTGCATCAGTGGGTGTTCAAGAACTAGGTGAAAACCTAGCTTGGTGCCTCCAGGCCGGCGGAGGCAGTGTAGGCGCGTCGTTGAAGTTCTTGTTCATCAGGGCCAGGGCAGTTCTCCCGTGTGGACATCCTGTTCAGCATCTTGTTCATCAGGGCCAGGGCAGTTCTCCGTGTGGACATCCTGTTTAGCATTCAGCTTCAGGCGGAGGTGGCATTTGATGGCGTAGCAGCTCTGATGTTGGTTGGCAGGCTGTAGTTGTACCAAGTCTTTGTGTTGTTGCCTTGAAAGAAGCATCCAATCTTTGGTGGTCGGTGTGTCTTACATTGGTGATCGTATTCTTAAAGAGTTGACACCGCGGAACAAGTTAATTTGTCGCGTAGGGCTACTTGAACCCCTTGGGATGTAAATTTTCTTGTCAGATTTTCCTTTTTTTTCTTGATGTAACAATTTGGGATATAGCCATCTTGGGCAAGGCCGGATATTCATAAAACTTTTCGCCGACGTTCTGCGTCGGGCGCGTTGCTAGGGCGAGCGGACGGCGGCAAGGCGATTTGCCGTCGGTGGCCGGCGTGCGGGTTGTCTTGTGTGGGAGGGGTCAGGTCTGATTTTGGCCCCTTGCCTCCCAAGCGAAGCTGTTCGTGTCCTTCCGGTGAAGGCGACCTTCTGGTTGGTCACGTGCAATTTTGATGGTGATGGCGGCGGTTTGGGTGAAAACCTTGCCTGGCGTATTTTGTCGGGCCGGTGGCGGTGGAGCTGTCTGTGATACACACCTTGTTGAAGGCGCTGCTGAAGTCGTTGGTTTATCCGTCTCCTGCTGCATCAGTGGGTGTTCAAGAACTAGGTGAAAACCTAGCTTGGTGCCTCCAGGCCGGCGGAGGCAGTGTAGGCGCGTCGTTGAAGTTCTTGTTCATCAGGGCCAGGACAGTTCTCCGTGTGGACATCCTGTTTAGCATTCAGCTTCAGGCGGAGGTGGCATTTGATGGCGTAGCAGCTGTGATGTTGGTTGGCAGGCTGTAGTTGTACCAAGTCTTTGTGTTGTTGCCTTGAAAGAAGCATCCAATCTTTGGTGGTCGGTGTCCAAAGTCTTCAGCACCTTTCTAAGGTCTGTGTTAAAGCGACGTTGTCTTTTTTTTCTTGATGTAACAATTTGGGATATAGCCATCTTGGGCAAGGCCGGATATTCATAAAACTTTTCGCCGACGTTCTGCGTCGGGCGCGTTGCTAGGGCGAGCGGACGGCGGCAAGGCGATTTGCCGTCGGTGGCCGGCGTGCGGGTTGTCTTGTGTGGGAGGGGTCAGGTCTGATTTTGGCCCCTTGCCTTCCGAGCGAAGCTGTTCGTGTCCTTCCGGTGAAGGCGACCTTCTGGTTGGTCACGTGCAATTTTGATGGTGATGGCGGCGGTTTGGGTGAAAACCTTGCCTGGCGTATTTTGTCGGGCCGGTGGCGGTGGAGCTGTCTGTGACACACACCTTGTTGAAGGCGCTGCTGAAGTCGTTGGTTTATCCGTCTCCTGCTGCATCAGTGGGTGTTCAAGAACTAGGTGAAAACCTAGCTTGGTGCCTCCAGGCCGGCGGAGGCAGTGTAGGCGCGTCGTTGAAGTTCTTGTTCATCAGGGCCAGGACAGTTCTCCGTGTGGACATCCTGTTTAGCATTCAGCTTCAGGCGGAGGTGGCATTTGATGGCGTAGCAGCTCTGATGTTGGTTGGCAGGCTGTAGTTGTACCAAGTCTTTGTGTTGTTGCCTTGAAAGAAGCATCCAATCTTTGGTGGTCGGTGTGTCTTACATTGGTGATCGTATTCTTAAAGAGTTGACACCGCGGAACAAGTTAATTTGTCGCGTAGGGCTACTTGAACCCCTTGGGATGTAAATTTTCTTGTCAGATTTTCCTTTTTTTTCTTGATGTAACAATTTGGGATATAGCCATCTTGGGCAAGGCCGGATATTCATAAAACTTTTCGCCGACGTTCTGCGTCGGGCGCGTTGCTAGGGCGAGCGGACGGCGGCAAGGCGATTTGCCGTCGGTGGCCGGCGTGCGGGTTGTCTTGTGTGGGAGGGGTCAGGTCTGATTTTGGCCCCTTGCCTTCCGAGCGAAGCTGTTCGTGTCCTTCCGGTGAAGGCGACCTTCTGGTTGGTCACGTGCAATTTTGATGGTGATGGCGGCGGTTTGGGTGAAAACCTTGCCTGGCGTATTTTGTCGGGCCGGTGGCGGTGGAGCTGTCTGTGACACACACCTTGTTGAAGGCGCTGCTGAAGTCGTTGGTTTATCCGTCTCCTGCTGCATCAGTGGGTGTTCAAGAACTAGGTGAAAACCTAGCTTGGTGCCTCCAGGCCGGCGGAGGCAGTGTAGGCGCGTCGTTGAAGTTCTTGTTCATCAGGGCCAGGACAGTTCTCCGTGTGGACATCCTGTTTAGCATTCAGCTTCAGGCGGAGGTGGCATTTGATGGCGTAGCAGCTCTGATGTTGGTTGGCAGGCTGTAGTTGTACCAAGTCTTTGTGTTGTTGCCTTGAAAGAAGCATCCAATCTTTGGTGGTCGGTGTGTCTTACATTGGTGATCGTATTCTTAAAGAGTTGACACCGCGGAACAAGTTAATTTGTCGCGTAGGGCTACTTGAACCCCTTGGGATGTAAATTTTCTTGTCAGATTTTCCTTTTTTTTCTTGATGTAACAATTTGGGATATAGCCATCTTGGGCAAGGCCGGATATTCATAAAACTTTTCGCCGACGTTCTGCGTCGGGCGCGTTGCTAGGGCGAGCGGACGGCGGCAAGGCGATTTGCCGTCGGTGGCCGGCGTGCGGGTTGTCTTGTGTGGGAGGGGTCAGGTCTGATTTTGGCCCCTTGCCTTCCGAGCGAAGCTGTTCGTGTCCTTCCGGTGAAGGCGACCTTCTGGTTGGTCACGTGCAATTTTGATGGTGATGGCGGCGGTTTGGGTGAAAACCTTGCCTGGCGTATTTTGTCGGGCCGGTGGCGGTGGAGCTGTCTGTGACACACACCTTGTTGAAGGCGCTGCTGAAGTCGTTGGTTTATCCGTCTCCTGCTGCATCAGTGGGTGTTCAAGAACTAGGTGAAAACCTAGCTTGGTGCCTCCAGGCCGGCGGAGGCAGTGTAGGCGCGTCGTTGAAGTTCTTGTTCATCAGGGCCAGGACAGTTCTCCGTGTGGACATCCTGTTTAGCATTCAGCTTCAGGCGGAGGTGGCATTTGATGGCGTAGCAGCTCTGATGTTGGTTGGCAGGCTGTAGTTGTACCAAGTCTTTGTGTTGTTGCCTTGAAAGAAGCATCCAATCTTTGGTGGTCGGTGTGTCTTACATTGGTGATCGTATTCTTAAAGAGTTGACACCGCGGAACAAGTTAATTTGTCGCGTAGGGCTACTTGAACCCCTTGGGATGTAAATTTTCTTGTCAGATTTTCCTTTTTTTTCTTGATGTAACAATTTGGGATATAGCCATCTTGGGCAAGGCCGGATATTCATAAAACTTTTCGCCGACGTTCTGCGTCGGGCGCGTTGCTAGGGCGAGCGGACGGCGGCAAGGCGATTTGCCGTCGGTGGCCGGCGTGCGGGTTGTCTTGTGTGGGAGGGGTCAGGTCTGATTTTGGCCCCTTGCCTTCCGAGCGAAGCTGTTCGTGTCCTTCCGGTGAAGGCGACCTTCTGGTTGGTCACGTGCAATTTTGATGGTGATGGCGGCGGTTTGGGTGAAAACCTTGCCTGGCGTATTTTGTCGGGCCGGTGGCGGTGGAGCTGTCTGTGACACACACCTTGTTGAAGGCGCTGCTGAAGTCGTTGGTTTATCCGTCTCCTGCTGCATCAGTGGGTGTTCAAGAACTAGGTGAAAACCTAGCTTGGTGCCTCCAGGCCGGCGGAGGCAGTGTAGGCGCGTCGTTGAAGTTCTTGTTCATCAGGGCCAGGACAGTTCTCCGTGTGGACATCCTGTTTAGCATTCAGCTTCAGGCGGAGGTGGCATTTGATGGCGTAGCAGCTCTGATGTTGGTTGGCAGGCTGTAGTTGTACCAAGTCTTTGTGTTGTTGCCTTGAAAGAAGCATCCAATCTTTGGTGGTCGGTGTGTCTTACATTGGTGATCGTATTCTTAAAGAGTTGACACCGCGGAACAAGTTAATTTGTCGCGTAGGGCTACTTGAACCCCTTGGGATGTAAATTTTCTTGTCAGATTTTCCTTTTTTTTCTTGATGTAACAATTTGGGATATAGCCATCTTGGGCAAGGCCGGATATTCATAAAACTTTTCGCCGACGTTCTGCGTCGGGCGCGTTGCTAGGGCGAGCGGACGGCGGCAAGGCGATTTGCCGTCGGTGGCCGGCGTGCGGGTTGTCTTGTGTGGGAGGGGTCAGGTCTGATTTTGGCCCCTTGCCTTCCGAGCGAAGCTGTTCGTGTCCTTCCGGTGAAGGCGACCTTCTGGTTGGTCACGTGCAATTTTGATGGTGATGGCGGCGGTTTGGGTGAAAACCTTGCCTGGCGTATTTTGTCGGGCCGGTGGCGGTGGAGCTGTCTGTGACACACACCTTGTTGAAGGCGCTGCTGAAGTCGTTGGTTTATCCGTCTCCTGCTGCATCAGTGGGTGTTCAAGAACTAGGTGAAAACCTAGCTTGGTGCCTCCAGGCCGGCGGAGGCAGTGTAGGCGCGTCGTTGAAGTTCTTGTTCATCAGGGCCAGGACAGTTCTCCGTGTGGACATCCTGTTTAGCATTCAGCTTCAGGCGGAGGTGGCATTTGATGGCGTAGCAGCTCTGATGTTGGTTGGCAGGCTGTAGTTGTACCAAGTCTTTGTGTTGTTGCCTTGAAAGAAGCATCCAATCTTTGGTGGTCGGTGTGTCTTACATTGGTGATCGTATTCTTAAAGAGTTGACACCGCGGAACAAGTTAATTTGTCGCGTAGGGCTACTTGAACCCCTTGGGATGTAAATTTTCTTGTCAGATTTTCCTTTTTTTTCTTGATGTAACAATTTGGGATATAGCCATCTTGGGCAAGGCCGGATATTCATAAAACTTTTCGCCGACGTTCTGCGTCGGGCGCGTTGCTAGGGCGAGCGGACGGCGGCAAGGCGATTTGCCGTCGGTGGCCGGCGTGCGGGTTGTCTTGTGTGGGAGGGGTCAGATCTGATTTTGGCCCCTTGCCTCCCAAGCGAAGCTGTTCGTGTCCTTCCGGTGAAGGCGACCTTCTGGTTGGTCACATGCAATTTTAATGGTGATGGCGGCGGTTTGGGTGAAAACCTTGCCTGGCGTATTTTGTCGGGCCGGTGGCGGTGGAGCTGTCTGTGATACACACCTTGTTGAAGGCGCTGCTGAAGTCGTTGGTTTATCCGTCTCCTGCTGCATCAGTGGGTGTTCAAGAACTAGGTGAAAACCTAGCTTGGTGCCTCCAGGCCGGCGGAGGCAGTGTAGGCGCGTCGTTGAAGTTCTTGTTCATCAGGGCCAGGACAGTTCTCCGTGTGGACATCCTGTTTAGCATTCAGCTTCAGGCGGAGGTGGCATTTGATGGCGTAGCAGCTCTGATGTTGGTTGGCAGGCTGTAGTTGTACCAAGTCTTTGTGTTGTTGCCTTGAAAGAAGCATCCAATCTTTGGTGGTCGGTGTGTCTTACATTGGTGATCGTATTCTTGAAGAGTTGACACCGCGGAACAAGTTAATTTGTCGCGTAGGGCTACTTGAACCCCTTGAGATGTAATTTTTCTTGTCAGATTTTCCTTTTTTTTTCTTGATGTAATAATTTGGGATATAGCCATCTTGGGCAAGGCCGGATATTTATAAAATTTCTATTATCTAAAAAACGAGTTCATGACACTCTTTATAGGTAGATTTTACTTGTTCAATGATTCATACAACCACCTCCGCAAATAATCTCATAAAGAGTATACTAACCATATGCTACTCCACTTCCACAACTAAAATATACTACCTTCGTTCTAAATTACTATTCGTTGTTGACTTTTTCTCGTAACGTTTGACCATTCATCTTATTCAAAAAAATTTGCAAGTATCATTTTTTATTTGTGGCTTACTTTATCATCACATATATTTTAGGTATGACATATTTTTTCGTATTGGATAAATTTTTTGGATAAGACGATTGGTCAAACGTTGTGAAAAAAAGTCAATAATGAATAGTAATTTGGAACGGGGTAGAGTATACCATACCATTAAGCTAGTTTAACGAGTCTGTTCCCTCTCTGCCGTCAGTTGCTAAAAATATACTAACTTAAAATGAAGACTAAACTGTGTACACGCTTCTCTAACACTGGTACACGTTGCCATCCATCCATGAAGATCCACAACTAGGGATGACAGCGGGTCGAGTACGTGCGGGTAAGATATTTACCTGCCCGCGAGCATACCCGCGCTGCCCGCCTTTACCCGCCCGCGGACGAAAAACCTTGTCCGCGCCCGCACCCGACGGACATCCGCGGGTATCGGGTTTACCCGGACCCGCAGAGAGATAACATATCAATATGCTCATTTCAGCAAGAACAACAATAATTTAAGATATTTCAACAAGAATAGCCAACAATTTGACAGTCATAATGCAAATAAAGGTCAGGAACCACCACAATTTGACAACCATAACGCACTGTATCAATTTGTCACACACGACATGTAGACATCTAATTATTACACCACAATTTGTGTTAATGAGCTTTGGTTATATTTATGTGCCTTCTATTTTAAGCGGGTAGTGGATATATCCGCGGGTGAAAATTGTCGCCGGCTAGCTACCCGTATCCGCGCTCGCAGGCAGATTTTGCTGCACGTACCCTTACCCGTTGGGTCGGGTATCTGCGGATACCCGCGTCCGCGGGCAAAACTGCCATCCATATCCACAACCCTCCGGTACGTATTTTCAGTCAGACTCCACCCTCACTAGCAAATTCAGAACATGCCCAAATCCAGGTGGAACCCTCTGGTCCCTCACCCCTAGACAAAAACCACCTTGATGACGTACCATATCTGCTTCACCATGAAGAAGAGCCAACCGCCGACGGCGGAGCAGCCACTCTCCGCAGGCTCACCTTTGCTTCCCTTCTTGAAGCATCCAACGTGTTAGGAAGACGCAAACGGCGAGGAAGGTGAGAAAAGCCAGGCCCGCATCGCTGCAAAACATCTCAACTGCCATCCTACCGGCCTCCTAAGTCCTAACCCTGTGAGCAAGTGCCAAGTGGAGCCCCCTAAGCCTCCCCCTCCATTTTTTTGCGCCATGTAGTGAAGAGCTTAGGGCCACCAGTGAGCTTCAGAAGATGGGATGGCACTAGCGGCGGAGGAAGAGACGAGCACGACAACGCGGATGGGATACGACCGTGCGAGGATTTTGCCAAGGGCATGACCATTTGAAAAAATGTCCTCGTGGAAACATGTAAATTTTAGTAGATTTTCCGTGTCTAACTAAATGTTTATAATATTTTCAACAAGCTTTATAGGTATCCATTTTTAAGTTTGTTGTTAGAGAAGAGCATAAAAACTTTCTAAAAACCTTCACTATCATGTAGCTAAAACTTATTTTAGGTCCACAGTCTTACATATGCTTTTACATATGCTGTTGGAGATGCCTTATAGGGTATATATAGAGTTTGAGATAAAGAAAAAGCATTGTCGTACACTAAAATAAGTGGACCAAACACTGATCAGAGGGTTTTGCACCCCGAGAGAACCACTGAAGGCATGGTTCACACAGCCGATAAATATTCAGAGAATCAATGATGAGTTCCTGTCCAGTATGCATCAAGAACATCAAAAGAAACTCGCCGATGTTAGTTCAAAGTAGTGAGTGGGATAACAGCACTATCGCCGTTCACTGGAACTAAAGGTCATTCAACTTTTCGATGATCAAGTAATTTATGCGTTTGATTTTATTCAGCAAATATAACATTGAACAATCCAATCCTCCATCCACTATACATCGTAGTTAATCAGCAGGGAACCAGCGAGATAGACAACTTCGTCCCACAAGTGTCCCTCAAGGCTCATTTTTGTTCTTGAATGTAAGTTTCAAACCGGCCATCCTAGCCACTAAACTTTCCTTGCTTAGTCAAATTCATCATTAATCTTATAATCTAGCGTGGCAGTACCGTAGCACATCAATCAAACAGTAAGATAACTTCCAATTGAATGCCGTTAAATCGCTAGACAATTTGGTAAATCTTCGAGCGCCGAATGATGGACCAGCAAAATTTACAAAAGATAAGGATAAATCGTCTTACAACTTGTTTGAACATCAAAGGATAGACTTGCAAAACTTAACAAAGATAACGAACAGACGGTAGTTTAGCAAAAGATGGCATGCTGAACAGAAACAACATGTGAACTTCTAGAGATGATAATATTTAATTACAAAGTTCACACCTTGATCATAAGAAAAAGTATCGCAATCTCATCTTGCTGGATAACTACAACTGCGGTGAAGAAACCAGCCAGTGCCAGTAGCGGGCAAACCCATTCACAAAATGAATTGCTGCGATTAACATGGACTAAATGATCTCCAGCTCTGTATGACCACACCATCCCCAAATGAGTAATCCGGTTCATTCAGTTCTGGCACTAGGAATCCGGTTCATTCAGTTCTGGCACTTCAGATTAATAGGTAGGTGAGGAGGCAAATACTCCAAGCTAAGGCCAATATGATATGCAAACTCCCACGGCCAATTTGCAGTTGAAATGTAAACAAGGTAACCAATACCAAAATTAAAACGGCATCCATTCATTATTCAAACTTTTGAAGTCCGATCGATCGATACACACAATGCCTCTCTCTGAGTAAAGCAACCAAGTTCCGCTTGTTTTACTTTCCTTCACTCCCCCCCTCCCCCTCCTATGTCTTTCGAGATAGAGGCTACAGGAAGAGGGAATACAGGTAAGAGAAGGCATATAACAAACCAGAGGACCTGAAAACAACAATCTTGGTGGCTACGACAGACATCGGTGAGAGCTGGTGATCAGAGCTCCCTTGTGTAAAGCCCACCCTACAGTTGCACAGTCTACCAACATCATAAAATATCTGCCATATTTGCATAAAGAAAAACTGCCATACTGACATTCTGTTGTATGCAGAAACAGTATACAAATTTCTGTTAAGTATGGTGCCCTGCCTCCAAATTTGATGCACAAAAATGACATATACTCCGTGCATAATGTTGAGCAAAAGGCATAAATCTATTCCTACAGTTTTGCTATATTCCCACTTGGTGTATCCCTATTTTTTTTCGAACAATTTGGTGTATCCCTATCGACTATTGCCTTTCCCGAGCAGACATAAAATCATGCTCATTTACTCTACACAAGCTCCATGAAATTTCCAAACATAGACTATTTATCATCAATATTACGAACCAGTTTAATCTCTTACTATAATCATATAACTTCATGATAACACACGCAAAGCAGATATGAAGCCAAGAAAAAATAACAATAATCTGTAATCTTAATAAATTAATTGCAAATGTTTATCTTTCTATAGGGTACTTACTGTCCACTCAAAGCATATCACTACCACAGTAAACAAAGAATAATGGACCTATAAAAAAAAGACCAGAAAAGGCAGGTGGCAGCTAAATATCACATGAACAATTAGAACCATAAATAAACTAGTTCCAAGCCCCAACCCAGTTAACAATACTCTTTTATGGACGTAATGCAAAAACACCTAAGCATCTACACTAAGAATCATAGCAAGAATCCTAAAACGAAAGATTTCTCATCTTATCATGGATCAAGTTGCAGGTGTTGAGGACTTGAGCTCCTCAAGGGTTGCCTTAGCCTGATCTTGCAGCAGCTCAATCCTCTTCAAGTACACCTCCAACTCCAAAATCCGCTGCTTCCTCCATTTTTCCCCTTCCATGGGCAACCCAAGTGGCGGCTCAGGCAGTTTTGCGCTGAAGGGGTTATTACCAACATTTATCACTGCACGCATCATCTCCTTAAGTAGAGGAGTCAGGCAACTCTTCTCAGCATCTGAAACACCTGATTGAGGTGACATGACTGGCAGCCTGAGAGGCTCTGAGCCATCCATGGTCACTGTCACAGGCATTGGAGTCTGGGGCAGTGCTGGGAGGGAGTCGTCCATCTTGACAGGCACTGACACAGGCAATTGCACTGGCTCAGGGGGCTGCACCATGTTGCTGGCAGGGACGGCCCCAGCGGCTGCGGCGATATCCGTCGCGCGCCTGCGGCGTCGCTGTCGCCCCGAGGACGGGGACTTGACTTCCCCATTGGGGCTGGTGTTCCCAGCCACCGGTGTGGCGGTGGCGTCTTCATCGTCAGAGTCAGCCGAAGGATCGCGGCCGTGTTTATTTGTGGGGCGCCAAATGTTGCGCGCGATCTCAAAGATGGCCTGCTCGTGCGGGGAGCGGAAGGAGAATGTGGCGCCGGACTCGCGGAGGCGGGAGACGCAATTGCGGTACTTGCGCTTGAGGCGGCGGAGCTTCTCGACGAGCTGGCTCTTGGAGAAGTCGAGCTGCAGGCGGCGGCGCATGTCCTCGTAGAAGGGGTCGGTGTCGTACTGGTGCGACGCGAACGCCGTGCCGCGCGCGGCGGTGAACTCGGCGAAGCCGCGGAGGATCACGATCTCGTCCTCCTCGGTCCAAGATCGGCCGGGGTTTGGATTAGCTCGGGTTTTCCCCCATTTTGGGGGTCGTCGCAAATCTCTCTCATCACAGTTTCAGCTTGGAGCTGTTGCGCTTTCACCCCTCTATACTTTTTGTTATTGCAGGTTTGCCCTTGTGAAGATCCAAAAGGTCAACCCTTTCCATTGTGTGTTGGGAAGATATAATAAGTTTATAAATGTGACTAGAGTGGAAGTGTATCCATATTTTCTAATTTTTCTTCCCATCAACGATATTAATTGTGTACTAGCTAAGTAAGTTGTGCTTGACAGCTTCGATAAAGATTACACAATCAACCACAACCGCCAACACATGTATGTGGATCAAATCAAATAGGTCAATGGCGTTCATCCATAAGAGGATAAAATTTCGTGTTCCGATGTCTAACATGTGTGTGGATGACAATGATATAAGTACAACAGTTTCTAATTTTGATTCGATCTGTATGACAATTATGGAGGGAGATAAAATAGAAAAAAAATTATATCCAGACATATTTTGCCTGCACCTATGACCGTTCGAGTTTGGAATAATTGACATCTCGCAGTTCATGTATGTTTGACTTACACAAGTTTTTTTTTTCATGGGCGGAGACTTCTCTTTACAATTCTTACGCGCTGCACTTAACATAACAAACAATCTAGTCTCGAGCCCTAGCATCTGTTGGTCTCTAGCTTAGTTTGGACCCTCACGGTAAAAAATAATGTGTTTAGAAAATTTGAATGCAAAAGCAATATTATCTCTGCTATGTGGTCCTGGATAAAAGAAGTTTGACTTTTTCTACAAACCCAGGTCATTGGGCCCGATCAGATTCCTTTCTCCTTTCTAACCTCTAATCCGGCCTGGCCCATCACCCCGGGCTACGATCGGCCCATTCTCCCCTCGCTAAACCCTAAACCCTCTTTCCCCTACCTTCCCGAGGCAACCAGAAGGTACCCCCCACCCCACCCAAGTCCCCGACACGGCGCGCGTGGCGCGCGCGCTCGAGGCCCTCACGGGCGCCGTGTTCCAGCGCCCGCCGCTCATCTCCGCGGTCAAGCGCCAGCTCAGGGTGCGGACCATCTACGAAAGCAAGCTCCTGGAGCACGACCCCGAGCGCCACCTTGCGGTGTTCTGGATCTCCTGCGAGGCAGGTACCTATGTACGGACTCTCTGCGTGCACCTTGGGCTGCTCCTTGGTGTAGGGGCGCATATGCAGGAGCTTCGCCGTGTCCGGTCAGGGATCCTCGGAGAGCAGGACAACATGGTGACCATGCACGATGTGATGGACGCGATGTGGTCGCTCGACAACCACAAGGACGAGACCTACTTGAGGCGTGTGGTCATGCCGCTTGAGGTACTGCTTACTAGCTACAAGAGGCTTGTTGTGAAGGATTCTGCTGTGAATGCTATCTGCTATGGTGCTAAGCTTATGATCCCTGGGTTGCTTCGGTTCGAGAATGATATCGAGACTGGAGAGGAGGTTGTTCTGATGACAACAAAGGGAGAGGCAATTGCCATAGGTATTGCTGAGATGACCACCGCAGTTATGGCGACTTGTGACCATGGCGCCGTCGCAAAGATCAAGAGGGTTGTGATGGACAGAGACACATACCCAAGGAAGTGGGGGCTTGGCCCAGTGGCTCTCAAGAAGAAAAAGCTGATTGCTGAGGGCCTCCTCGACAAGCATGGCAAGCCAAATGAGAAGACCCCAGCTGAGTGGCTTCGGAATGTGGTGCTTCCCACTGGTGGTGATGTATCTATTGCTAGCATTGCAGCTGCACCTGAGCCAGAGAAGGTGAAGGTGGAACAGGATGCTGTTGGCGGTGAAGAGGTCAAGGAAAAGAAGAAGAGGAAGAAGGATGAGGAAAACGATGATGGTGAGGCTTCTGTTCCTATGAAGAAGGCCAAGGTTGAGGAAGCTACTGAGGCAGTGGAAGGGGAAAAGAGCGAGAAGAAGAAGAAGAAAAAGAAAGATAAGACTGAATCAGGTTCGGTGGAAGTGAAGGAGGAGAAGGTTGATGTGGCCGACGAGAAGGATGGAAGCGAAAAGAAAAAGAAGAAGAAGAGCAAGGAAGGAAGCGATGCTGCTGATCCAGAGAGCGCTCAAGCTGGAGACGGTGCGGAAGCTGAGAAGAGTGAGACGAAAAAGGAGAAGAAAAAGAAGAAGAGTCGAGATACAGAGGAGGCACAGTAGGTAAAACTATACTTACCGTGGCTGGTTGTCTACTTTTTTCGAGTTGCGGGGGGAGGAGGCGATGTTTTCTTTGGAACTTTTGAACAACGATGGCTGTATTGTTGTTTCCGTTATCATACAATGCGACGAGGTTTGCTCTCATCCTGCCTTAGTGGTCGATAACTTTTGAGCCTGCTAAACTGTGATAACTCTGCTGTGTTGAAGAGTTCAATTAGCAGTTTTTAGTTATTTTTGTTATATTTTGACATTATAGGAGTTTGCTGCTATATTGTTGGATCTTGACATTCACTGGCTAGGAGTTATGCTTCTAATGTGCATGTGAGAATGCTTTTTACATGCAAATTCACTGGCGTAGTTAAAATCATACTACTCTCTGCTGTTGAGAGATGCTTTGCTTTTTAGGTTCAAAAAACGCAAGGAATGCCTGCGGTGCAGATCATTGGGTTTCCATCTTCTCTTCTGTGCGAATCCTTGGGTCATTGGGTGCCCTTTTCGTCATGCAAAATTATATGCCGCTTGGATTGCAGGCAACAGTCAGTTTGATTTTATGTTCCTCGTGGCACCGCATGGTTCATTCTGATTGTAGTATTATGTACGTGCACATGTACATGTACAGATGTTGTGCATCATCCGATTTGTGGTACTGGACCTTGCTGTGCCATATCTTGAGCTGCTTTGCTAGCCTATAATCATGGGCTGTCGTGTCTTGTTCTCTTGTGGTTCTGATGAAGTGAGAAGTCGTTCGTATGAAAGCTTTATCAACCACTTATACTATGTAAACATTGCACATTGACATTCTATTCTGTTGCTGCACCGGAGCTGGCGATCGGTTTGGTTTGCAGAGATGCCGTAGGACGTCAGTTTTGCGGTCGTCAATCCGTAATCCTGTTGTGTAACGCGGTCTTGTTGATTTGCCTGACATGCTCATGCTCATGCTCTTGTAAATGGAGCCCGTGGAGTATTGGGCCTGACAGCTCGATGATGGAGGGCGACGATGATGGGATCGCACGGCCCAGTAATACTCGCCGCTCCATGGGCCGGCCCATTGGGACCCGGGGGCCGCGGCCGACCGAGCGCGCGGTGCAGAAACGGCGGGAAAGCCTCAGGTTCAGCTTCCTCTGTCAGTCTCTCTCTTCGCTAGCAAATTAAGCACAGCTCCGTTGTCCGGTCCTCCCAACATTGATCGATCGTCCATTAAAAGAAAAGAAAAAAACATTGATCGATCGGACGCGTGGTATTCGCTAGCTAGCTAACTTTAATCCGAGCGCCCCATTTTTTTTATAAAAAAAACCCAAACAAACAGCGCCGCGCCCTTCGGCAGTCCCAGACGGACAGTAGCCGGTAGCGCATGTCTAGACGTACCCCCAGCGTGGCAGCGGCAGTGGCAGCGTTTGCCCCCCACTGCTGCGCTGCCTACGACTACGAGTAGGGAAGGCTGATCTGTCTGGTCCCGAGCAAGCGCAGGCGGAGAGCGGGCACATGCACATCCAGGGATGATACAACTTTAGCCCGTTGCACGCAGCGTGTGATTCGCGTGATCGAACCATGTGGGGATGCTTCAATGCATGGCTGCCCTGCCCTGTGCTGTATATGCACGGTGGCCTCCATGGCTCGCTCGATTCGTCGATGTAGATGCAGATGGGCGGTTGCTTTCGGCCGTGAGCTGGTCTGCTCGTCCCTCCCTCAATTCGCACGAGAAAGCGATCGAAATCCAACGACGAACGACCGCGCGTTCGTTCACAGCCGGTATCTACACGTATGGATGTACGAATTTCTGGAGAAAAACCAATGCCATTAGTATCCGTAATTCCGTATGCAATATTGCAATGTATTCTTTTTCACCCTCCTCGATCCATATTTCCCGGCTGCTACACCTACGTAGCAGCTCACCCCATGCGACTGCACACTGCTAGGCGCGGCGTGCACAGCCGTCAGGGGCTCAGGGTCAGCTGCCGATCTGCCATTATATTCCAATCTGTGACTTGTCACCTGCTAATCTGTGACTTGTCACCTGCTAGCACCGCCTACATATTCAAATGCGAAAAAATAACAAAGTAAAAGATAAGCTAAGGTAAAATATTTGAGAGGATCGATATCAAAAAAGAGGCTCCACTAGGCCTCCTCCCGCTAGAAACGCGACAAAGCGCCCATGGATTCTTCTCTATATTATTATTACTCTTTCCGTGATCCGTTCGAATAATAATATTGGACTTGGACAGCAGGTCCGTTCCGTTTGAAACGTGCAGGTACGCACCGCATCCATCTATCGGCTACCTAGCTAGGTCACCAAACGTACAATGGCTCATTTATTATTCTCAAGCTATAGCCAAATTCAACAAATAAATAAGGTTTTTGAGAATAGGAAAAAATAACGATAAACATTAATTACTTGCTCAAGCAGTCAAGGAGACCTTCTCAAATCTCAACTGAAAAGGACGAATTAATTAATTAATTAATTAATCGAAGTACAGTGACGGAAATGTGCAGAGGAACTGGATGATACAATGGAGGAGGTGAAGCCCGTACCCCACCAAGAGGGACGAGTACAGTAGCAGCGGGTAACGGTCGTAGCAGAAGAAGAAGCTAAGCACCAACACCAAGCCGATGTACAACACGCCCAACACGGTGCGCACCATCCAGCCAAAAGGAAGAAAAAACCAGAAAACTAGAAGAAATTACATCTCAAACAAACAACTGCGGATAGATGATTACACCAGGCACGACGAAGAGAGTATCGATCACACGCACAAGGCCTCCCCATCAGGCCATCGATCACCTGCATGCACGCCCATAAGTACAAATTAAAGTTAAGATTGGTTATTATTAGTTACTGCGCATGCCGAAACAAGATGAACCAAAATCCTGAACACATCGATCTGAACAGAAAGCAATTGACTGGAAACATTTTTTAAAAAAAAAATGACTGGCAACAGGTAGAAGATAGTTGTGTCTGTTTGTTCTTCACTGCAGAGTTAACTTCACTTGATTTTGGAAGGTGCTTTTCTTTTGCAGTTGCATGAACATTTTGAGTAACAAGAAATTGCTGAAGAAGTTAGGTGCGTGCATACGCACAATACCTCGAAGAGGAGGCCAGCCGGCTATGCATCCTCCCTCCCCTACTTGGTGATGACCCAGACGGCGTAGATGATGCCGGGGATGTAGGCGAAGAAGGTGAGGACGAGGCAGATCCAGAACTCAATCTGCAAGAACCAAGAGGCGGGCAGCCATGCATCAGAGACCAAGAACACACAGCAAGTATAGTGAACGGAACCAGCAGCTAGCTTAGCAAGGCGTAGGCGCTAGCTGATAAGGTATGGATGTACTACTAACCCCGCATCCGAACTTGAAGAACACTCCAAGCGGCGGCAGGATGATGGCGAGGATGATGTCGATGCAGGTCGCCGTGCCGTCCGACATTTTCCTTCTTTTTATCTCTCTCTCTCTTGCTCGTCTCACAACCAATGAATTGGAGCGCCTCGCTCACCACAAATCCGGCTGACTACGGACGGACAGAGGAGAAAATATCAGCTAGAGACCACCACACGAGGAGCACGTTGTGCTGCCAGATGGAAGAGTGAATGAGTGAGTCTGAATGTGTGATGAGCAAGAGCTTTGAGCTAGTGCGATGAGCTGCTGAGGCGAGCTCTCCCAGCCGCCCTTTATAAAGGAGAGGCGGCCGGAGAGCGGGCACCGGCCGGCCGGCACGTGGCCTGTGCGTGCAAAGATGCCAAGAGGCGCCGTAGCGCGTAGGGGTATCGGATCCGAAGGTTCCCTGGCCGGTGGCCGAGCTGTCTGGCTCCGACGGCCAGAGCGGCGGAATCCATCGGAACGGACGGCCGGGATGCATGCGTTTGCTGGTTGATTGATGAGATCCAGTGCTTTCCATGATCCATCCTTAGATATAGTACATGCCGACATTTTCTTCATCCACGAGGTGACAGGTTTGTCGTTGCAGTTCCCCCTCACTTTCTTGCTGGTTACTGTAACTTTGCGATGATGCTTAACTCTGAAGCTCGTACAATAGTGATCAAACCAGGAAAAAACGTACTCCCTCCGGTATCCTAAAGAAAGTCCTCTAGGACAGCGACACGGTCACCAAAGCACAACTTTGACTTCTCTTTTCTATAAAAATATTTTTTTGAAAAGTTATATATGTATATTTTTATGAAAGTAATTTTCAAAACCAATCTATTTATTTGATTTTCACATTTTCAAACTCAACGACTTAAATATTATTCATGATTTATATTCCCAATGTTTGACCGAAACCATGTCTAAAAGGACTTCCTTTACGACACCGAAGGGAGTACGTGTTTTGAAGTCACTATTAAGCTATGCAAGGCTGCTGTACCTACTGCTCAGTTGATGGATCTGCTGTAACAGTGTGACACCACTTGTCTTTAACTTGGAAATGAAAAGTTGAATGCTACGTGGAAGCAGATCCGCAGAAATGGCCTGAACCTGAAGAACAACCGTCAACCGCGTCTGCTCGGGGAAGATAAGAAAACCTTTCTTGGTCGGTCAGGCTGTGCCAGGGGAGAGTCCACTTCCATTTGCTGCAGTGAATCCCAGGGCACTAATTGTATAACATAACCACTCATGTGACTACTAATATTGTATAGAGAAGGTCCAACGAGTTGGCACGGAAGTTGTATATCTATGTACATGTAGCATAACGTCTACCACTGCCCACTGATCACCAAAGAAATTAAAGTTGTTGGTTTATCATGCAACTAATCCTACCTGCTAATAGCGGATCTTTCAGATTTGCTTTCGTCAGGGAACAGCCTTTTGGCTTGACACAACCTTGTTTAGCGCTTAGTGCGATCATGTAGGGTCGCCAATCGCCATTTATTGATCGTTTGGTTCCCACGGTGTCCAAAATTGTCCGCGTCGATCAATCATGCACGAACTCTTGATCGAGGAGGGGCACCAAAATGGAGGACCCCTTGCTATCGCTCCTACCTGTCCACTCGAAACTCTCACTTTTCCATTCTGCCGAATCATGATCCATTGTGACAAGTAAGCAACCTGCTTTCCTTACTACCGGCATGTTCGGCCGGAATCGAAACAATTGGGCATTTATTCGATCCGTTTGCTCAGACTTTCAGCATGTTCTTGTGCATCTAGTCTTTGTAAGATATGCCTGGATGACCTGCACTATATAAGAAAGAAAATATATAGAGTAAAAGTAATACGAGCGCCTAGAAACAAGAAAGTACTTTCTCTTACTTTAGTTTGTTCTCTACCTTTTATACATGTTCTCGACCTCATATAAAAGAATGTTTTTTCTTTTCAACCATGATGTTCTACATGTGTCTTGTAAGCTACTCTAGCTTGGCTTGTAAATCATCTAGAGTCTGCTTGCTTCTGATTACACAGAGGACCACCAAATGGGGAAAGATAAAACCCTAGCTACAAAAAAAAAGCCCTAATAATCCGGTCATCCAGTCAGCTGCGTGAGAGGTGAGAGTGCGAGACCATGAAGGATCCCATCAACAGCATATAAATATGAAGTTACTATTGTGACACAACTCATAATCTTGCCACACAATTCAATAACGGAGGGGGTCTGTGGACACTCCGGCCGTGTGCCCATTCCAACGCCCATAATAAATGACGAATGCACCGGACCACTCCTGATAGGCCGCTATCAGGCACCACCACCGTGCTGCGATGGCAGGCCCTGCCAGCAAATCATCAGATCCAACAAGCAGCCAAGCTCTCGTCTCTTGCAGGCTGCAGCTGCTACACGTTTCCCTCTGGGTGATGTAGGCTGATAGCGAAGCGAGCCATGGCCGTGAATTCAGCGAGAGCGTCGGTGGCCGGTGGGTGCACCATGACGAGAGGGGCGTGGGTCGGTACCCTGTTCTCACGGGCCTCCTTATCTGCTCACATGGAGAGGAGTGCCGCTTAAGGTCCACCAGTACCCAAAGGCCAAAACCTGCATGATCAGGATAAGCATTTGCCAAATTTCAGTCCTGCCAGCTAATGACAGATTGACAAGTGGGTTCTACAGCTTCAAGAATAACATCAATCCAGTTAGTTGTTTGTGAAGGTCTGGATAGGTAGTACTCCGTACAAACTAATATAGTGGAGTTCTCCAGAACAAAGGCTCCACATATGCTGCCTATCATTGCTTACTTCGGTATCTGCAGCCGGCCAGCCAACGGTTACGGGCTACCTGCAGTCTACCACTCTGCTATAATTGAAGAACTGGACGGTTAGCAACGTGCTCGTTAAGTTTACCTAATTGTTGTATGCAAGGCTATGGGAATTACTTTGGATCATGTAAACTTCCAGAATATAGTTACCGTTGCAGAATGGCAGGTGGTCCATTCACATCACACCGGCCATTGGAGCTTTGATAGAGTCGATGAGCAGATGTGACCTGGATTGGATAAGAATGCCCGTTCGCTTTGGACTTTGCTTTCTTCAAGCTGAAAGTTATCTACTCCATCTGCACCATAAGGAAATAAACAAGGTAAGAAACCAAAATACGTCAAGGGCATAGTGTAATCGAAGTCACACGGGCTCTACTTACGCAGCAAAATAGTAGCATACTCCATCATTGGGACTGCATCATATGAAAAGGAAAATTTTGCAAGAAAACAGCTCCCTGCCCCATAGATTCTGGGAAGCAGAACTGGACAACGGCTGACATAATTCTGGCCACGTTGTTGTAATCAGTCCTCTGAACAAACTTCGGATAGCAGCAAACCTCATTACAACAAGCAGGGTATCCACTATCTGATGAAGACATGCAGTGAGCCCACTCCTTTGTATTGGCCCAGCACCCTCATTAATTAACTGCCCTTGTGCATTGCATATGATGCATCATCAGTGAAATCTGGTCGCTTTA
>OAMR01000259.1:770510-790638 GCA_900205405.1 Echinochloa crus-galli | reverse complement strand
AATTATTTGAACCTAATTAATCAATTTTTGGACAATTTTTCGCACATACAAACAAAATGCTACAGTAGCGCAATGATTACGAAGTGACATCTTACTCCTAAATTCAACCTCCCAATTCTAACATCTAAACACCACCGAGTATATGAGCTAGTCATTCTTGACATGACACCTTCCCCTCTAGAAGACGTGGCATGGTTATGGTTATAGGCCCTGTTTAGTTTCGTCTCGCTGAGTACAACAAAACTGTGTAATTAGTTTTTGATTTCATCTGCATTTAATACTCCATGCATGTTATGACATTTTGATGTGACGAGGAATCTTCTTTTTGCATAGTGAATTTGGGAGTCACTTTATACAACTAAACAGGCCCCTCGACTCAGTCGCAGCTCGAAAACGATTGCCCCTGAGTCCCTGACTGCTTCGGTCCACTGCACAAATGCGTTGTTGGCATCACTTCCTATGCAAAAATATCAGGGCAGGTGTTTGCAAATTAACCTGCTATATGCATGGGAGCAATTCGACACTGGCGTTTCCTAACTGCACTTCAAGTCAGTTCCGAGAGGGAAAAAAAAACTGCACTAGGTCAGTGCTAGCCAATTCGTGAAAAAGACTGTTTCTTCACGAGCATATTGTCCTCTTCATTTCTCCCGCCATTTATATCATTTGAGTTTGAAATTTTACAGGAAGTTTTTCCATGCCGACCCCCCGTACTCTCCCATTCTGTGGCGATTTGGACCGTGTAGAAGAACCGCGAATTTCGATGGTCACGGGGACACCACGCGTTCGTCAGCCGATCACCTTTGTGTCAACGTCGGCGTGGCGTGCACACGTGACACATCAGAAAAAACATGCAAATCCAGCGATACATTAATAATTCATTGAAAACCACTACCGATACTATATTTGCTTACCACACTGATACTACTACTAAATACTAATGCACTACGTACAATACAGATCGAGAAGCTTCGTTCAAACCAGTACGTGATGGCTTATTGTTCAGAGTTTGTTCACACTACGCGTCGTCAGCATTGGTGACGATCATGGGGAGCCCGTACTTTGGCCTTAGCGTGATCACGTCGGTGGGCGCGTGCACGTACTCCGGCGAGAGCTCGAGCCTGAACCGCTGCAGGATGGCGGCGACGACGGCCCTGACCTCGACCATGGCGAAGTTCTGCCCGATGCATGACCTCGGCCCGGTGGAGAAGGCCAGCAGCGCGCTCAGGTTCTTGGGCGCCGCCCTGGTGGCGGCGCCGTCGAACCGCAGCGGGTTGAACTCGCCGGCGTCGTCGCCCCACACCTCCTTGTCCCGGTGCATCGTCGCGATCGGCAGCGTCAGGATCGCGCCCTCCGGCACCACCACGCCGCCGACCTCCACCGCCGCCCTCGTCCGCCGCCGGATCAGCGGGACCGGGCTGTACAGCCGCAGCGTCTCGAGGACGAACAGGTTCATCAGCTTGAGCCTGCCGAGCATGTCGTGCGTCATCGGGGCACGGGCGGCGCCGCCGCCGCCGCACTCGCGCCGCACCTCCTCCCGGAGCTTGTCCTGCCAGTCCGGGTGCGTGCTGAGCAGGAACATGACCCAGGTGAGGAGGTGCGAGGTGGTCTCCTGCCCCGCGAAGAAGAAGGTCTTGCACTCGTCGATGATCTCGTCCATGCTCAGCAGCTGGGCGCCGCCGTGCTCCGGCGCGCAGGCCTCCAGCATTAGCCCCAGCAGGTCGTTCCCGTAGTACCCTGCCTTCTCCTTGGCGGCGAGCCTGTTCTTGATGATCTTCGTCAGCGTGGTCTTCACCTCCCTGTCCAGCTTCCACACCCTCCGGTTCTTTTCAGTCGGGAGGTACCTGAAAATGCAGTCGCAAATTCAGAAGTGCTGTTGTTGTTTTTCTTTTTCCTGAAACAAGATTGTGCACCTGATCGATAATATGTGTGGTTGTCACCTGAATCCTGGAACCTGGACACTGAAAAGTGTCGAGAATGCGATGAACTGCAGCTCCTTGAGTGCCTGGAACACCTGTTTCCCTTCCTTGTAGCTGCTCCCGAAGGCCGTGTGAGAGATCACGTCTGCAGTGAGCTCCTCGAACTGGTCGCTCAGCTCGATCGTCACCTGTTGACACCCCTTCTTCTGCTGACTCGCCAGCATCGCCTCCCATCCGGTCACCATTGACCGGGCGCAATCCGCCATCGTGGCCGTCATCATCTGATTTCAAAACGCATCAGCACACAGAGAAGCAACAAGACAGGCAGCTTTTCGCTCAAAACGAGACAGGCAGCCCATGTGCCAACACGTGCAGCTGTTTGGTTATGTGCAGTGAGCCATGGTGCGTGGTGGCCGGTTAACAACTAACGAGGTCTGCAACCAAGTGTGCATTATCTATCATACCTTGAGCTTGTCGATGTTGAAGGCCGGGTGCACGACCTTCTTGTGGCGGTGCCAGTCGTCGCCGTTGGTGAGGACGAGCCCCTCGCCGAGCAGCCGGAGCATGTTGGCGTTCATCCGGTTCTTGGGGAAGAGCCCCGTCCGGTCCGCGAGCACCTGCTTGGCCACGGCGAAGTCGGCCACGCAGATGTTGGGCGTGGTGCCGAACCAGTACAGGAACACGCGCCCTGCTCGCCATGCCAACACATCGATTTGCACATCAGAACAAAACGCAATGCACAACAGGGAGAAGATGGCTGCTAGCTCTGATGGAGTGGAGTTGGTGTGTGTTACTGACCGTAGCGGGGGATCCATTCCCGGAACTGCGGCTGCGCGATGGGGGTGAAGTCGTGGTCGGCGACGTCGAGCCTGACGCGGGCGCCGGCGGCGCGGAGCCGCCTGATGTCGCGGAGGCTGCCGTGGAAGAAGCTGTACCCTGGGCCGCGCACGCCCTGCGCACGGAGCCGCCGCTCCACCTGTCTTGGCGCCGCCGTCGAACCGCAGCGGGTTGAACTCGCCGGCGTCGTCGCCCCACACCTCCTTGTCCCGGTGCATCGTCGCGATCGGCAGCGTCAGGATCGCGCCCTCCGGCACCACAACGCCGCCGACCTCGACCGCCGCCCTCGTCCGCCGCCGGATCAGCGGGACCGGGCTGTACAGCCGCAGCGTCTCGAGGACGAACAGGTTCATCAGCTTGAGCCTGCCGAGCATGTCGTGCGTCATCGGGGCACGGGCGGCGCCGCCGCCGCCGCACTCGCGCCGCACCTCCTCCCGGAGCTTGTCCTGCCAGTCCGGGTGCGTGCTGAGCAGGAACATGACCCAGGTGAGGAGGTGCGAGGTGGTCTCCTGCCCCGCGAAGAAGAAGGTCTTGCACTCGTCGATGATCTCGTCCATGCTCAGCAGCTGGGCGCCGCCGTGCTCCGGCGCGCAGGCCTCCAGCATTAGCCCCAGCAGGTCGTTCCCGTAGTATCCTGCCTTCTCCTTGGCGGCGAGCCTGTTCTTGATGATCTTCGTCAGCGTGGTCTTCACCTCCCTGTCCAGCTTCCACACCCTCCGGTTCTTTTCAGTCGGGAGGTACCTGAAAATGCAGTCGCAAATTCAGAAGTGCTGTTGTTGTTTTTCTTTTTCCTGAAACAAGATTGTGCACCTGATCGATAATATGTGTGGTTGTCACCTGAATCCTGGAACCTGGACACTGAAAAGTGTCGAGAATGCGATGAACTGCAGCTCCTTGAGTGCCTGGAACACCTGTTTCCCTTCCTTGTAGCTGCTCCCGAAGGCCGTGTGAGAGATCACGTCTGCAGTGAGCTCCTCGAACTGGTCGCTCAGCTCGATCGTCACCTGTTGACACCCCTTCTTCTGCTGACTCGCCAGCATCGCCTCCCATCCGGTCACCATTGACCGGGCGCAATCCGCCATCGTGGCCGTCATCATCTGATTTCAAAACGCATCAGCACACAGAGAAGCAACAAGACAGGCAGCTTTTCGCTCAAAACGAGACAGGCAGCCCATGTGCCAACACGTGCAGCTGTTTGGTTATGTGCAGTGAGCCATGGTGCGTGGTGGCCGGTTAACAACTAACGAGGTCTGCAACCAAGTGTGCATTATCTATCATACCTTGAGCTTGTCGATGTTGAAGGCCGGGTGCACGACCTTCTTGTGGCGGTGCCAGTCGTCGCCGTCGGTGAGGACGAGCCCCTCGCCGAGCAGCCGGAGCATGTTGGCGTTCATCCGGTTCTTGGGGAAGAGCCCCGTCCGGTCCGCGAGCACCTGCTTGGCCACGGCGAAGTCGGCCACGCAGATGTTGGGCGTGGTGCCGAACCAGTACAGGAACACGCGCCCTGCTCGCCATATATGCCAAGCAATCAGCAAGCACATCTCATCAGAACAAAACGCAATGCACAACAGGGAGAAGATGGCTGCTAGCTCTGATGGAGTGGAGTTGGTGTGTGTTACTGACCGTAGCGGGGGATCCATTCCCGGAACTGCGGCTGCGCGATGGGGGTGAAGTCGTGGTCGGCGACGTCGAGCCTGACGCGGGCGCCGGCGGCGCGGAGCCGCCTGATGTCGCGGAGGCTGCCGTGGAAGAAGCTGTACCCTGGGCCGCGCACGCCCTGCGCACGGAGCCGCCGCTCCACCGCGCGCGGCCGCCACACCAGCCCCACCAGCGCGTTGAACACCCACGACGCCAGCGCCGCCGCGGCCGCCGCCGACAGCATCCACCCGTAACCCATGGCGCGCGCGGCTTGGATCGAGGTCACCGCCGATGGAGACGACGACGACGACACGGGTGTTGCTATAGCTGACTGAGACGGGTGGGGGGACGATGAGGAGATGGTGTGTCTCTGTGAGTCTGTGGTGTGGTGTGGTTACAGATTGGGAAGTAGATAGATACAGACAGCCGGGAGAGGTGAGAGGGCCATTTATACAGGAGCGGCTGCATTGCATTGGCGGGTGCGTTCGTGTGGGATTACGCCATGTGTGCCTTTGCTGATCCAGTCGTGGACTCGTGGGAAACGAACGGGAGCAGCAGCCACCGCGTCCCATTCAGGACAGGCTTGCTTTGCTTGCTCCCTAGCTTGTTCGGGTAAGCTTAATAAAGGGGAAGAAGGTGACCGAAGTGAACACGTAGCGGAGCACTGTCCGTGAGAAGCCGTGGCGAGCTCGCACACCTACCATCTCAAGACATGGGCAAGGCACGGGCGAGCGTATTAAATCTTTGACAAAGCGAAGGGAGGCAGCAGGCAAAATGTCAATTGGCAGCGAATTAGATTTGATGAACATTTGACTTGTTCGAAGAAGAAGGAAGGGGCTTTCGTACGTGCATGAGCGACAGAGAGAGACGATGCACAGTGTCCGGGCAAAGCCTGCACGCGTCTGTTGGGTGCCTGTGCGTGATGGCTATACTTGGAAATTTGGAATAGGTTAGGTGATGGAGAATCGAGCCACGCTGCATCACGAAAAACACATGTTGTTTCTCTCACGTTACGTTCTTTCGAAAAACATTGTATGCGTACTAATATATACATATACCCACTCCGTTAGGTTTGTTCACAGTTTGCTGCCCTGCGCCACCTTTGACGTGCAGCGGAGCCACCTCCTCATCACTAAACAATTGCATGTTACCAGGAGCAGACAGGAAAAGTATACCAGCTGACTAGCTCCGTATATGAGTCGTAGAGTTAGAACTTTTCCACCTACTGACAGCACTATCTGCGAGCAAAACGTAAATGATGTCTAAGAAAGGAGTTGATGATTTTGCATAATCTGCATAAAAAAGATGGTATTAGTACGAAAGAATCAAATAACGATAGTTTAGTAACGAGATTCAAGCTTCAGGAATAGCCATCAACTAGTCTACAGATGAGTTTCCAGCACAGGTTACTCGCGGAAATGTATGATGCTTGCACAGTGACATTGGAAACTAGTCAAATTGAATCTTTTTTTTAGAAATGGAACATTTTTTTTTAGTTACAGACAGAAATGGAACAAATTGAATACTTCTATCAACCCCACCGGGCCGGGCCACCAAGGTTTCTCGCTGCAACGTGCAACCGTTAGTTACCTGGGCCGAAAACTGCAACTCGGGAAATGGAGGATCCAGCCCACAACGCACAGGCTAACCAGACCTGTATATATTTTCTACACACAGGCGCCAACCCTGTGCCATGCGAGATGCGAGATGGAGAACGCGGCGGCGCCGGCAGAGGGATCGGAGGATGTGAAATCGAGGAGGGAGAGGAGGGTGGTAGCGGAAGAAGAGGCGATGGCGCTGCCGCCGGGGAAAGCGGCGGCGATTGATCGCCCTGATGCTCATGACCCAATCGAAGATGACTGGGACCCCTTTTGTCCCCTCGATTATGAGTTGATGACGGGGCTCACGAAGAAACCCACGGTCCCAGATGCGGAAGCGAATCAGAGGAGAGCGGCGGAGGCTTCAGAGTTGGCATGGAGGAAGTATAAGGCAGGTACAACGGGTTGTTGTTTGCCGTCGCTATGTAAAACTTTTTCGCAGAAAACCCCCCCCCCCCCCCCCGGTGGTAGGTTCGAGATGAAGCCGTCGTCTGGTTCATCTACGGCAGGAGCTCGTGCTCCGACGCGAATCGCCGGACCTCCGCGCGCGTTGTACGATCTGCTCCTTTTCGTCGACGGCGGAGCGGATCCACTGTGCGGGAGGTACGCCGAGCGCGCGCGGGAAAGTTTGGCGCCATTCTCCTCCTTCCCCCACCCCATGCCTCGGCTCCGTGCTCGAGTCTGACGTCGCCTGCCCGGAGCAGCTCGCCGACGACACCGAGGCGATCGAGTACTCCTCCGCGCTCGAGGAGCTGGCTCCATCAGCGACCAAGGAACCGGAGGTGCTGCGAGCAAGCTCCGCCGCGCCGTCGCACGCCCGAGCTCCACCCCGCCGGCCGCGCGCGAGCTCAGCCGTGCCGGCCAGCTGAAGGCCGCCGCTCCAGCCTGCTCCGCCTGAGCTCCGTCTGTGGTGAGGAAGAGAGGAGGAAGCGGCAATTAGTGGATGGTGAGAGGGCGACGACGGTCTGTGTGGTGGTGGGAGCTGGGCGTAGAAAGATAAGGTTGAGACTTGAGAGGGGAAAGATAAGGTCTGGCGTGGGACGACGATGTAGTGTTTGCTGGGCGATGTAGTCCTGCCAGTATTTTTTTAATCCGAAGCGGCGACGAACTGTGAACTGCTGCTTGGTATATACTCAGATTCATCTACGAAGGTTCGAGTATATACTCATATCTCTAAAAAAAAGAGTATATACTCATATAGGGTCCACTCGTCAGGCTGTTTCTTCTTCTTCTTTTAGGCAACAAAATGACTACAAAGATCAAGTATGTACTAGATCATCATAATTTATGTATCAAATGATGAATTAAACACTCTACAGACAGCTAAAAAGATAACTCATTGTACAAGCTGTCTGTTTAAGCTGTCTGTTTGTGTAAAAAGACAGCAAGCTGTCTACACGGTTGTACTTGCCTTAAGCGGAGGAAGAGAAATCGGAGGAATATGAGTGGTCGGAACGTTATGCCATCGACGCTGCTAAGTTCCGCGATGAATGGAACACTATATTTTCCCGCTACTACGGTCCTTACGAAGCCACATCAGTAAATTCTCGAGTAAATTATCTCCATTAATATGATGCACTGACAGACAGTTCAGTAGCCCTACCCCAACCCAATCATTTATGAATTATTTTCCCCATCAGTAACTGTAAGATAACACCATCATTCCCTTATTTATGTTGCTTTTTTGAGATCTTAGGCCAGTCCCAGTGCAGGATTTCATCACACGGTTAACAAGACCAGAATCTATGAAACCGTGCCAGATGAGTTTCATGGTGATAAAACTCCTCTCACATCCCATGAAACTCTTCACTCTCTCTCCTCTGCCATATCATCACATTTAATGCTATGAGACTCCCATGAAACCCCACTGAGACTGGCCTTAGATAAGTAGTAGGTGGTTAAACCTTTGGCCAGTAAACAGCATTAGATGAGATGCAATCCCTGCACATGTTAATTGTCATAACTGCTGTTATTGGGCTTATCCTAACTCATTTAAAATCTCTTATAACATGATGCAGCGAAGATCCCCAACATGCGATTTACTCATGAGCCTGCGCCTCGTGGCGCCAACCCCTGCAATAGTCTACAGATCTTTTCAGTCAAGGTTACAGGACTTGGAGGGGGCTTACAGTGGCCGCTTGATGTGTTCGGTATGGTCGCTGTTCGTGACACCATTGACAGAAGGCGCAATATTGTCTTTGACCGCAAAAGAGATAACTGTCAAACCCTCACCGAAAAGGTTTTTTCTATTTCTTATTTTCATTTTCCTTAGTTCTTGTTTTTTGGATGTTTGTTTCTTGCTGTGCGGCGTAACACATCGATCATATGATTCATTTCAACTTTCATATACTAGTATGCTCGTACCGACTATCGATACCATTCAGATGTGCATATGGCTTACTTTCCATGTTGTCTTTACGCCCTAAATTTCATGTCACTCATTGAATTCCATCAATTACCATCCTTAATGAACTTGTAGAAGAGAGCTTGTTGTGCATTGCGGTCATGTTGGATTTTCATGGCACTTGCATTAGAATCTCTTGTAGAAGAGAGCCTTTTGTGTGTAAACAATCGAGGCGAATAACATATGGCAGGTATGTCATAATACTGACTCATATGTCTGTATATAGTGGTGGACTCAACTAGTTAGACTGAAGTTCCACCTTAATAAAATGACACGCAGTTCTTCTGCGTGGTTCGAGAAAAAAAAAGTTAGACTGAAGTTCATACTGTAATATTGTGATAAGGTAGCAGATGCACATTGAGAGGTACGGAGGAATCTAAGGAATTTTGCTTGCGATTTCTTTCCTAACTCCGACTGCATCCTTGAACTGTGTGTCTACACAATTTGTAGTTAGTCTTTTAAATTGGCATCATGCCATTTTATATATTATGGTTCTTGATATGCTATGTCGTTTTCTTCTTATTAAACTGTAAAGCATAAGTTGTTTCGATGTAATGAAAGATTCAGTTCGATCACACACAGATCCGGCCACACACACCTTCAACGTACACGACAAGAACTCTAGGTCTGTATTTTCTATATGGCCACGACTCCACGTTAGTACGACCTTTATAGCTCTAGTTTGCTACGCTCGTACATGACTATTGCGTGCGGCACACATGCACATTTTGGTTAGTCCTCTAAAAAGGTTTTAGGTTTGTTTGCAAGGAGGTGGCAGGAAAATTATCTAAATAAGACATTTTAGTGACTTTGATTATTGTTTGCATTCAACATATATCACTAATACAGCAAATATGTTTCTCCCATGTTACATGTAATTCACCATACAAAATTTATGCTGTCCCCTTTGTGTCCATTTTACTGCTTTGTATTGATTATGCTAATCACCTCTTTTTTTACTTTGCTTGACCTACTACTGATTTAGTGGTTTTGCATGCAGGATCCATGTTTAGTACTGACAGGCCCATCACGTGTTGTTGTGCTGACGGATCCTGTCACCATTGAGGCTGAGCTGGTAGTGAAGGGGACTGTTGAGTCTGAAGATAAAATCTTAAGCTATCTAGCTGTGGAACCAATGATATGTGGTACGTTCTATTCAGAGCTGCTCAATAGGGATTACCCTAGCAAGCTTAGCACCCTTGAGTTTACACTTGGGCATATGTTTTCCGCTGTGGAGGCCACAATATTTTTGCAAGTCGTTGATGGGTCATGGCCAGATGGTTTTTCTGGGAGATTTGTTGCTTGCACTGCCAGTATTGACCAAGAGGTGGTACTCCTATTTCATTCTGGCGGAGACAAAATATTTCCTTGTACTGATGATGGAAATGTGAAGCTTTCGCGTCGTGTTGCTTCTGTTGAAGTATTAGGAAAGCTACAAGTTTCTGTCAAGGCATGGAAAGTTGATAACAGTGGTAAGAGCAAAACTGAGCTTTTCATGTCTGAAAAAGCCGATGAAGACTACTTGCAGGAAGTTGGGGTTTGTGCACCTACATTAGCGGACAACTCCATAGAAAAAGAAGTGGTTTTCACACCGAAAAAATCTGGCAGAAGTGATGATACGCTTGACGTTGGCTTCTGCAAAATAAAAGTTGATGTTGCTTGGTCAGTCATTTGGCTTGATCTTGCTTAGTGGTAACTAGAGACTTTAGGCCTTGCTTAGTGGTATGCCACTTATAATCATTGCGTCACTTTAGCATTTTGTTTGTATGTGCGAAAAATTATCCAAAAATTAATTAATTAGGCTCAAAAGTTCGTATAGTAGAGTACAACAAAATTTCATCTTCTATTTAGTGCTCCATACATGTTATGACATTTTGATGTGATGGAGAATCTTCTTTTTACATAGTGAATATGTGAGTTACTTTTTGAAACTAAATAAGTCCTTAGCTCGGCTTTGCCTCGCTCCCTAAATTAAGCTAGTGTTTGCCATCTTTTCATGGAACATACAAACCCAAGCGCGGCTTTGCGACAAGAGTCTACTCCCATAGCTGCCCATATGCTGGTGGCGATGGGGGAGAGTTGGAGGTGGCCCACTGGATATCAGTTCGATGCCGGCCGGTGGCTTGCGGTGGCCGGTGGTGGTGCGCAAGCATCCAAATCAAGTGTGGTTAAGACCCGCAAGAAAAGGGTGGTTAGGACATGGGAAGTACTACTGGTGACATATCTCGAACTAGAAAAAATTATAGGTGTTTTTACACAGTATGGTACATGTATGCAATCATAAACTACTTAGTAGAAATAAATGAACAAATATTATTACATACCTATGGTACATACTAATGAACAGAGGAAAAAAAATATAGCCAACAAATACAATAACATAAGCTACATCCATGACCTGATGAGTGATGATACGCAACATGCATGAGATTTTTAGTCACTCTTACACCTCCAGGCGCTTGAGGAGCATGGGGAGCCCGTGCCTAGGCCGCAACGTGAGCACGTCCATGGGTGCATGGACATACTTCGGGGACAGCTCGAGCGTGAACCTCTGCAGGATCATGGCGACAACAGCCTTGGCCTCGATCATCGCGAAGTTCTGACCTATGCACGACCTTGGCCCACTGGAGAAAGACAGCAACGCATTGGGGTGCTTGGCCGCCCTTGTCACCCCGTACTCGAACCTCTCAGGCTTGAACTCACCAGCGTCCTCTCCCCAAATCTCCTTGTCACGATTGGAATCGTCAAGATGGTGTCCTCTGGCACCCTGACACCACCAAGCTCCAGGTCTGAGCTCGCCTTCCGTTGTATCGCCGACACCGGGCCATACAATCGCAGTGTCTCTAGGAGGAACATGTTTACCAGCTTGAGCTTGTTGAGCATGTCGCCGGTGAGGACCTCATCGCCGCACTCCCGCCGCACCTCCTGCCGGAGCTTGTCCTGCCACTCCGGGTGCGTGCTCAGCAGGAACGAGGCCCAGGTGAGGAGGTGCGAGGTGGTGTCGTGCCCGGCGAAGAAGAAGGTCTTGCACTCGTCGATGATCTCGTCCATGCTCAGCGCCGGGGCCTCGCCGTGCTCCGGCGCGCACGCCTCCAGCATCAGCCCGAGCAGGTCGTTGCCGTACCCGGCGGTGTCGTCCTTGGTGGCGAGGCGGCTCTTGATGATGTCCATGAGCATGCCCCTCACCTGCTTGTCGCTTCCATGTCTTGAGATTCTTCTCGGTTGGGAGGTACCTGAAGGCTGGGATCTGGACGTCGAAGACGGTGGAGAAGGCGAGGAACTGGAGCTCCCTCTGCGCCAGGAAGACGCGCTTCCCCTCGTTGTAGCTGCTCCAGAACGCCGTGTGCGAGATCACGTCGGCGGTGAGCTCCTCGAACCGGCTGCTCAGCTCCACCTCCACGTCGCCGGTGCCCTTCGCCAGCTGCGCCTCCCACTCGGATATCATCGACTGAGCGCAGTCCGACATGGTCACCGTCATCATCTGCCATGTCATCAAATGGAAATGGCTTAACAACTGAGAGAGTCCCACACGTACGCCTGACTAGAGAAACTCAAGTCCAAGTACGACACGCCAACACACGGGGCGTATTCCTAGATAGGTACCTTGAGCTTGTCCATGCTGAATGCCGGGTGCACGACCTTGCGGTGGCGCTTCCAGTCGTCGCCGTCAGTGAGGACGAGACCCTTGCCGAGCAAACGGGAGATGTGCGGGTTCATGAGGTTCTTGGGGTAGAGACCGTTGCGGTCGAAGAGCACCTGCTTGACGACGTTGACGTCCGCCACGCACACGTTCGGCCTCGCGCCGGTCCAGTACACGAACGTCCGGCCTGCACGCACATACAGCATCGATCATTAATTTGATCATCACCACTGCGATTCAACATGATGTGAGGTTAATTATATATGTGCGCAGTGTGTCGTCGTACCATAGAGTGAGATCCACTTGCGGAAATGCGGCTGCACCATGGGGATGAAGTCGTGGTCGCCGGCGTCGAGCGTGACGCCGGCGCCCTCGGCGCGGAGGCGCTTGATCTCGGCGAGGTTCCCGGAGAAGAAGCTGTACCCCGGCCCGCGCACGCCCTGCGCGCGGAGCCGCCGGGTGACGGCGTAGGGGCGCCAGACGAGGTGCACCAGCGCGTTGAACGCCCACGACGCCACCGCCGCCGCGACGGCCGCCGCCACCATCCATGCCACACCCATGGCGGCGCGGTCACTCTCTTTCTTTCAGTCTCTAGCTCCTTGGTGACCTCTAATTAAGCAAGTCAGGTCGGGTCTGCAACGACGTACGGCGGCCGAGAATGAAGTTTTGGGACTGGTCGCTTTGATTTCTTTCTGGGTTGAAGGGGAGCTGGTCTTGCTGTGAGGCTTGGAGGAGGTCGTGTCTGTTCTTGTGGAATGGTGAGACTGGTGAGTGGAGAGTGGAGGGAGGGGGTATTTATACTGCGTGTGTGGGCGTCCGTTTGACCTTCTAGTCGCCGAGCAGCTGGCTTGGTGGCCACGCGGGGCTGTCGGCCGTGTGAGATCAGTGGTGATGTATGGGAGCTTTGAGGGTGTTTGGATCCTCTAGTGACCTGACTAAAGTTTAGTCAGACAAAAAAATTTTAGTCATCCCCTGTTTAGAAGAGGGACTAAAGAGCATTTAATACAGATTTATCTCTCCTTCTCTCTCCTCCCCTCCCCTTCTCTCTCCCCCATGTGGCACGCTCCCGCACGCTCTGCTGCCCCTCCCGCAACGCTCTGGCTCTCATGCGGCAGCAGTCCCTAGACGATGTAGCCCATGCAATCAATTAGAGGAGAGAGAGGGGGACTTTTAGTCGGTAAAAGTTGGGTGATGGGTGACTAGTGACTAAACTAGTTTTAGTACATCCCCTTTAGTCAGGGATGTTTGGAGGTTTAGTTCCTTTTATAACTAAAATTAGTCTCTAGTCACCCATGCATCCAAACACCCTCTTTGTCCCGACGCGTGCACCAGCCACAAGTTTGTCGTGGGAACAGGGGCGCTCGCTGGCCGCTGGGCCCTCGCTCCCTCGCTCGGCGTCCACATCGACATGATGGAGAATCCGGGTCGCGCTTCCGGCCTCTAGAAGATGCAGGGCATCATGGATGGGTGGGTTCGGGGTAGTAGTGCCGTTACCGTTAATTTGGTCTGGACATTTCTAGGGGCGCAATCGGATGGGTGGTACATTTGTTCGGTTCCTTGGGATCGAACACCTGGAACAATTTCAACCCGGAATGGTTAGTCAATTTGTATAATCATGCATCAGCTGGATTGGTTCCTAAGCTCATTCCGAGCTAAACGAACGAGCCCTAATGTTACCACGTCCAAGATCGGGCAGGGGATAAAGGGAGCAAGCTGCTGCGTGCGTTAATTAATCGTGGCAACAACACCGGTACATGGCTGACCTTTCAAATTTACCTCTCAGTGAATTTTCAAGAATTCATTTTATTGCTTCTCAAACAGGGTACTCTCTGCCTTTCGAGCAGATAATATAATGTTACTACTTCTAGAAGGAGGCAGTGAAGGGCACGAAGCAAAGAGTACAACAGCACCTGCAGGCTGCAGCTTCTAAACGTGCCCGAGTGCTGAGTCGCTGACCTTGATTCTGATGTCATCGATGATTGGGACGTGGGCCGAGGGCCACGACGTAGGAGTACTTGATATCTAGACGCAAGAAGAATATCTTCCCTAGGTCGCTTTTGCATTCTAGAAGCGTCAATTAGAGGTCGCTTCGAACATTGAAATGCCGACATTAGGCGGGAGGATACAAAACTGCTAGATTTCAGTCACTATTTACCTTACCACAAAATGGATTACGAACTGCGCAGACACACCTCAAATCAGTTCAAACGGCTGTAGATGTCAATTACAGCTTAGTTTTGCTAGGAGATTTAGTTCTTAAGGTCTGTTTGTTACTCCCTTATATATATGTTGTCCATTTTGTTCAAAGGCTGTTGTTGTTGTAATCCTGTAGCAAGAGCTTTTGCAATTTTTACAAGCAACTACAAATTGGTTGTTCCCTTAGGATAAGCTATAGATGTGACTACTGTTGTGTAGTTACTCCACAAGCCCTGTTAATCTCGAGATGTGTACTCTTCTGCTTTCAGGCCTTCTATTACCCTTCTTTTAGTCACATGTCGTTTTCCATCTATTCATTGATTCCTTTACCCTGAACCATCATATATTCATACTCAGTCCCCATACTATTTTTTTTCTTTGGCTTTCACACATGCATTAATGTAAGTCTTAGCATCTATATTCATTTTCTTTGTACCTGATTTACGCACGCTCTTTAATAAGGGAGATATGGACATTTACTATTTTACACTATTTGATTAAAATCATATTAACAATTCATATTACATTAGAGATCCTAAAAGTAACAACAGATACTTTTCTATTAATTTTCTAAAAATCTTCTTTAAAAGTTCAGGAAAAATAATTCTAATAAATTGTTGATTTTTTTATGCTTTAAAATGTTGTGATTTTTATCCAAAATTTTGTAGAAATGTTATTGATAAGAGTTGAACTAAAAAAGGAAAGAAATATTCACTAATATCTCGTTATAAGAACACATTATGTCCATGTCGCGTGTTTAATAAGTCAGTCACTTTGGCATACTTGATCCTGGCCTCACATCGTCGCCTGAAACATAGCAGTTCTCGACATTACAAGTAATGCAATGCAACTACAGAGAGTTACTAACCTTGTGCAGTAAGAAAGACCTATGTCAATCTTCCGCGCGTTAAGGAATTGAGCGTCCTTAAACGTCTGCCAGCGACCCCATCCTCCGACCATTCCTTTTTGCATCTCTTCGGTCAACAAAACCTCCTGCTGGAATGCAAAAAAATATAGGTACATATCCTGCATCAGTAAGTCGACTCTATATATTCCATCTGCTCCATTCACGAGGCGGATTATGTGATGATAGGTTTTCAACTAGTGTGATGCCGTGAATATTTTTGCAGCTACCCCTTGAATGTTTTCCTAGAATTACAAATCAGTCGTTTGGGAAATCCGGCAACAATGTACTCCCTCTGTTCTGAAAAACCTGACGTTTAGGACAAAGTTTGGGTCAAACATTGGGAATATAAATCATCAATAACTTTTAAATTGTTGAGTTTACAAATGTGAAAACTATATGAATAGATTTGTCTTAAAAAAATACTTTCATAAAAGTATACATATATCACTCTTTGATAAATATTTTTAGAATAACAAGAGGTCAAAGTTGTGTTTTTGGAGACAGTGTCGCTGTCCTAAACGTCAGATTTTTCAGAACGGAGGGAGTACTACACCTACTCTTTCCCTATCTAAGCGTCCCCTGCCACCCTCGTCCCCATACACCCCCATCGCCGCCATCCTAGAGGAGAAGAGAGCGTATCTAGTGGCACCACTGGACGTAGAGGCGAGAGGGCGGCGGCTCATTCTTGCTGAGCACATGAGCCCTACGCGGGACTGGCACGCATGGTTGCGGGGACGGCGGCAGCGGACGCCACTACCGAATTCTGAGACAGCCTTTGGATGGAGGAAAAAGTCTAGATCACCCCCTCATCTATAAGGGTTGGACTACATAACCCCTAACTTATGAAACAGTCTATATCATCCCTGGAACTTTTCAAAACAATCAAATCATCCGCATGCACATACTTAAATTTTTGATAGTCCATGTAACAATGTAAACTTAAATTTAGGTTGTAGTATATTACACGTCAAGAGAAAATAAATAGAAAATATTTTTCAATAGATAAATATTAAAAGAATACTTAATTGCGTGATGAAAGAGAAATTTCAACTTTTTATCATGTAACAATGCAAACTTAAATAGGTTGTGCTTGTATTATTGGAAAAAGTCTAGACCGTTTTATAAGTTGGAGGGCTATGTAGTCCAACCCTCATAGGTGAGCGGGTGATCTAGACTTTTTCCTATATTATTCCTACACATCAAGAGAGAACAAATGGAAACATATTTTTCAAAAGAATAAATAATATTATCTGGAGTACATAGTTATACAAAGAATAAAACGAAGCAACAAGTGAAATATGTTACATCTGACACGTCTCATATAGCTTGCGACTTTTGTCACTCTTTACATCTCCAAACGCTTAAGGTTCATGGGAAGCCCGTGCCTAGGCCGCAGTGTGAGCACGTCCATGGGCGCGTGCACGTACTTGGGGGACAGCTCGAGCGAGAACTTTTGCAAGATCATTGCAACCACGGCCTTGGCCTCGATCATGGCGAAGTTCTGCCCAATGCATGACCTCGGCCCGCTGGAGAATGACAACAACGCGTTGGGGTGCTTGGCTGCCCTCGTCACCCCGTTCTCGAACCTCTCAGGCCTGAACTCACCAGCATCCTCGCCCCAAACCTCCTTGTCGCGGTGGATCGACGCGATTGGGATCGTCAAGATCGCGCCCTCCGGCACCCTGACGCCGCCGAGGTCAAGGTCGGAGCTCACCTTCCTCTGTATCAGCGTGACCGGGCCATACAACCTCAGCGTCTCGAGGAGGAACATGTTGACGAGCTTGAGCTTGTTGAGCATGTCGCCGTTGGGCTCCTGGTCACCGCACTCCCGGCGCACCTCCTCCCGGAGCTTGTCCTGCCACTCCGGGTGCGTGCTCAGCAGGAACGAGGCCCAGGTGAGGAGGTGCGAGGTGGTGTCGTGCCCGGCGAAGAAGAAGGTCTTGCACTCGTCGATGATCTCGTCCATGCTCAGCGCCGGGCTCTCGCCGTGCTCCGGCGCGCACGCCTCCAGCATCAGCCCGAGCAGGTCGTTCCCGTACCCGGCGGTGTCCTTGTGGGCGAGCCGGGTCTTGATGATGTCCATGAGCATGCCCCTCACCTGCTTGTCCAGCTTCCATGTCCTGAGGTTCTTCTCGGTCGGAATGTACCGGAGCACGGGGATCTGGACGTTGAAGGCCGTGGAGAAGGCGAGGAACTGGAGCTCCCTCTGCGCCAGGAACACCTGCCGCCCCTCCTTGTAGCTGCTCCCGAACGCCGTGTGCGAGATCACGTCGGCGGTGAGCTCCTCGAACCGGCTGCTCAGCTCCACCTCCGCGGCGCCGCCGCCCTTGGCCAGCTGCGCCTCCCACTCGGACATCATCGACTGGGCGCACTCCGACATGGTCGTCGTCATCATCTGTCATAATACAATGTCAAACGAAAGTGGCTCAACAGCCGAAGGAAATTCAAGACCCGGGCCCAGATGGGGTAAGGCTGATGAAATCGAGAACAAGTCCAAGTAGAACACGTGGTGACGCACCTTGAGCTTGTCCATGTTGAATGCGGGGTGCACGACCTTGCGGTGGCGCTTCCAGTCGTCGCCGTCGGTGAGGAGGAGGCCCTTGCCGAGCAGGCGGGAGATGTGCGGGTTGATGAGGTTCTTGGGGTAGAGCCCGTTACGGTCAAAGAGCACCTGCTTCACGACGTTCACGTCCGCTATGCCGACGTTCGGCGTCGTGCCGGTCCAGTACACGAACATCCGCCCTGCAGAAACAAACATCGAGCCCTGTCGAATCAGAAACTAAGAACAGCAGACCTGCCGACGACGCGTCGTGATATATCGATCTGTCAGTCAGGCACCACGCACGGACGTACCGTATTGCGAGATCCACTTGCGGTGGTGCGGCTGCACCATGGGGACGAAGTCGTGGTCGCCGACGGCGAGCGTGGCGACGGCGGCCGAGGCGCGGAGGCGCTTGATCTCGGCGAGGCTCCCGGAGAAGAACCTGTACCCCGGCCCGCGCACGCCCTGCGCGCGGAGCCGCCGGGTGACGGCGTAGGGGCGCCAGACGAGGTGCACCAGCGCGTTGAACACCCACGACGCCGCCACCGCCGCGACGGCCGCCGCCACCATCCACGCCACGCCCATGGCGCCGCCTCCTGGCACGCGCGCGGTCACTCTCTAGCTATCTGCCGAGAGACTGCTGGCTCTGCTTCGTGTGCGCGCCCAATCGAATTCGAGATCGATCGAGTCCGCGACTCGCTTGCTTGCTTTGTTGAATTGAAATTGAAAGCGAAACTGGCTTGTGAGTGTGATGGGGCTTTGAGAAGCGAAGCTGCTCGTGTTTGCTTGTGTGGTGAGAGACTGGGGGCGGGAGGGGGAAATATTTATACGGCGTTCGATCTGTTTCAGCTGGTTCGTTTGACCTTCCATGGAGTCGTTGGGGTGCTCGTGCTCGGTGGGCACGCGTGCGTGGGTGGGGAGGTGACATCAGTGGTGATGCACACGTGCTTTTCGTCCTGGCGTGCACCAACTTGCCGTGGGAACGGGCGTGTCCGCTGGGGCCCTGCCATCGACCACATCCACATGGAGAAGCAAGCTAGCCAGCGATGCCGCGTCGCGCTCGCGGTCAGCGTGGCTTCTGGAGGATCGATCTACTGGTGGCTAATAGTACTGGCCTACTGGCCATCTTGTTTGCTACTGTAGGACTTGGACTATTTGCGTGTTGCAGAAGATGGGATTCCGTGTCGATCGGGTGCTTGATCATTAACTTAGATTATCATCACGTGGCGGTTTCAGACTTTCAGCTAGCGGTATTCAAATCGGGAGCAGGAAACGTGCCCCAAGTATTCGGGGTCCATGCGTGGCGTATTTTAGTAGAGAACGTCAATACTTAATCGGTGCATTAGCTGATCCAGGTCCCAAAGGCCAAAGTCCATGAGGGTGGTGTCGACGAATTATGTCGAGCACGTCTAACCGGGAATACCCCGAGGAGTAGATTTGCGAGGGTCTCGCCGAGTTCTAGGAACGATGGTGCACGAACAACACAATTTAGACAGGTTCGGGCCGCGAATAGCGTAATACCCTACGTCATGTATGGTTGATTGTATTTCGTATATCTGATGTCGTGTCTCCAACTAGGGACCCCTGCCCTCCTTTATATATCCCAGGGGGCAAGGTTACATGGTAAGTTCCCTAGTTGGTTACAATTAGGGAGTCCTAAATGACGTTCAAGCTTGCGTACTTCCTTGACATATGCATCCATTGTCTCCTTGGTTGCATCCCAATCTTTATTGACTTGATTGATGGCCACTTAATTTGTTGCCAAACTGAAAATATCCGCATTCGTCGTAAGTGAACGGATTTAGAAAGTTATCCCGTGAAAATCGGCGGGAAAATAGAATGTGAGGCGCCGCCGCACTGTAGAGTACAGTAACCCTAGCCGGTCACTATATATATCCAGTTATTTCTGTACTGGAGAATATCCTGGTAGGCCATCGCAGTCATTTCTTTGGCGCTTGAAACCATCTTTGTTCTTCGCCTACCTCCAATCACACATTCTCGAGCGAGATCTGCTTGGTGTAGCCCCCGAGTTTGTAGTCTGTGTATGCGAGAGAAATCAAAAGTTCTTGAGCGAGCCCCCATGTCGACGCGCGGACGAGGTGCTGGAAGGGGAAGGGGGAAAAGAGTGCCAATTCCACCCCCGTCGACCAAGCCAATGTTCGCGGATCCGCCATCCCCAGCAGTGGCCTGGAAGAAATGCACTGCCAACACTGATGAGCTCAACTCTCTTGTGGAACAAGGTCTACTTCTTGACCAGGTATCTCTGGAGTGGAAATCTTGTTGGAACCAGGGGTTCCCCACTGAAAATAATCAAGAAATTCCACTTTTTATCTCTTTCTGCGAGCGTGGAGTTGGGTTACCTATCTCCTCATTTTTCAAAGAATTCCTTGCTTTCTATGGTCTCCAACTTCACCATCTGAATCCCAATGGGATTTTGTATATTCTGTCTT
>OAMR01000259.1:711579-755579 GCA_900205405.1 Echinochloa crus-galli | reverse complement strand
GAAAGTGGTGATCTAAGGGCATTCAAGATGTTTATTTGATCGTGGCGCGAAGGTCTGTAGCAGGAGGGTTCTCAACCCTATTGCCACCAGCTGGATCGCGGAGGACGATCTGTCTTGAATTTGCGGGAGCGTCTTGACTTGGATGTGGAGAGTGGACAGTATGCCTGCTGCGTTGTGGCCGGCTCCCACTGGCTGCTAGTCCACCATTAAGATCTTGGCGCACTGCCTCCAGCATGGCGATCGCCTGCCCTAATGTTGGTGTATTTGGCAGGGCCTTGATGATCTCAGTAGCGACAGCAAGGTTTTCTGGTGTTCGTTGAAGCATTGTCTGATCCCCTACCAGCTGGAAAGCTTGATGGAGATTGCGAGTAGCCGAGGCTCGCAAGGCTGCGTTGATCCGTCGTTCCTTGCGCTTCGCGTTCCTTGATCGCCTTGTAATTGTCAAATGCGTGGTGCACTCGCGCTGCATGCTCCGACGCTTTCCCGTCCCTTATTCATGTGAAAAGAAAAAACATGGATGGCCCCTGTAAAAGCCAGGAGGCCACACGTCCAAATATACAGACTGAATTTGACGTGTAACTAATTGTAACTAGGCTGAATGTAATATATTGAACTTCTTCCACCGGCTTCATTCCATCTGCTTTACCTTGATAAGGCAAGTCTTCCAGGATCACAGCGCTTAGCCTCGATTCGTCGTTCTGTTGGAAATCAGCAGGGACTGCTCCAGGCCAGTGGACAAGGAGCCCTCCTGGGGAGTTGGTGACGACAAGTCCTGATGGCAACCGAACGAGTGGTTGCTCGAGGCTGAAGTCGGTCTTGAAATACGCACTGCAGGTGAGGCGTGCTACGTTATCTGGAGAATCGATCAGCAAGATCGTGAAATCATCTTCATCATCATCCTCTGATGGCTCAGGGACCGGCTCAGAGTCCTTGCAAAGGCTTGCGATCTGGCTGGGCGTTGTTATTGCTTGGTTGCCTTGATTGGCGACGTACATCTGCTGATATAGCGCCGTGGAGTTGGTGAGACCGAACGGGAGTTGGACTGGGGGGTCGCTCGATGGCGCAGCCAGCTCGAGTTTCCCGACTCCTTCAATAATTGGAAAAGAGTTGTGCCCAGACTCAACTTCATAGACCCCGATCGGAATTCGAGTCGATGTCGAAGTAGAAGTTGAGGTTGAAGTCGAAGCCGAAGAACTCGTCGAGATCTGATTCTCGACGAGATCATGGAGCAGCTCCACTGAAGGCGTCGGCGTCGAGTAGGGCCCGGGTCGATCTGCAAGGAGTGACTCGAAACCACATCTGCCATCAGAAATAAAAGTCCATGCACCGATGACGAACGTGGTACCTTCCTCGATGCCGGCTGCTCTGAAGGTTGATCCCATCGCGCCTAACGTCGAGCTTCGGCGAGAGTGCCCCACGGTGGGCGCCAAGTGTCGACGAATTATGTCGAGCACGTCTAACCGGGGATACCCCGAGGAGTAGATTTGCGAGGGTCTCGCCGAGTTCTAGGAACGATGGTGCACGAACAACACAATTTAGACAGGTTCGGGCCGCGAATAGCGTAATACCCTACGTCCTGTATGGTTGATTGTATTTCGTGTCTCTTTTGGAGGGGTCCCTGCTCCGCCTTTTATAGTCTGGGGAGCAGAGTTACAAGTCGGTTACAACATCCTAGTCGTATACAACCTGGAGTACTACAACAGAGTACTTTGGGGAGTCTCCTACCAGCATACGACTAGTTTATCTAATCAACTACGCCGTCTTGTACCATAGCCGACTAGTTTAAAGTAGTCGGATCAAACATTCCTTATCGAGTAGTTTAATCCTTGGATGAGTGGTCCTAGTGATCCTGGTCCCACGGGTGGGAAACAGGAGGAAGCTGCTTGCGCGAGTTAACAGATCGATTCAACGAGCTGCCATTCAACTGAAGCTGATGACTTACTTGTCGGCCTATCGGATCGCCAAGATCGAATCCATTTCTTGTCAAACAGGTCACCTTTGTTTTAAATTTTTATTACCTAAACCAACAGGGTGCTGGGTGCTACTCCTACGTAGGATTTGCATACTTGTCGAACGGGGGTGTTTAGTTCCTGGAAAAAGGTAAAAAGTGAAGTGAAAAAGTCACATCGGACACTGTAGCACTTTTCGTTTGTTTGTGGTAAACATTGTCCTACCATGACCTAACGAGGCTTAAAAGATTCGTCATACGTGCTGAGTAAATTTTTAAAAAAGATGTTTCTAGAGAGTGTCTACTGTTTTAGCGTTACTTTTCTCACCATGAAATTTTTTTACCCACCTCACATACCAACCAACCAAATAATCTAAATAATAAAGGTAACACGCTTGTGTTCCCGTGTGCATATTTCTAGTAAAGATAAAAAAATTATTAAGATAACAGAGGAATTTATGATTTGCCGCTCCATTCAATGCCACATCACGATATGACATTCAACAGGAAGGGGGACAAACTAACCTGTGTTCTTGGGTTCAAAGTCGTATAAGAAACGTTTATGTGATGGAAAATGAGGCGGAAGAATAAATGGGGTTCTTAAATACCGAAATTTATTAGAATAAGTAAGGGTATGGGTTCTAAATGTATGTGTGGTGATGTGACAAGTTGGAAGAATCATATCTCCTATGGTATCCCCCACCAAACATTTTTGTTCCACGCTTCCATGACAAGTAGTACATTCATCGTTCATTTCTATATAGTCCCAAACTCCTAAGCCAAATATTGCCCGGGAACACGGGGAGACTTTCCGAAGATTATCTAAGCTGCTTGTCAGCAGCTCCATGACGATGCGATCAGTTTGAAATCATACCCAGCAGCCATTGACGTACCAGCACCATACCCAGCAGTGCCGGCGTAGTAACGGAACGCTGGATTAGGCTTTCTTTATCGAAACAGATCGATCGGTAGCAGACGCAACAATCTCCGTCAAAGACTCAACACGATAGGCTAATCGGAAGGAGTGAATCGCCCAGGACAAACCGTACGGCACTCTAGCTACGTTCTAATTCTAATTTACTAAGGGGGTGTTTAGTTCCTGGAAAAAGGTAAAAAGTGAAGTGAAAAAGTCACATCGGACACTGTAGCACTTTTCGTTTGTGGTAAACATTGTCCTACCATGACCTAACTAGGCTTAAAAGATTCGTCTTGTCGTGTACATCAAAACTATGTAACTAGTTTTTTTATTTAACCACGTTTAGTACTCTATGCATAAGGAGAGAGATTTGATGTGATAGGTGAATAGTGAAGTTTAGAGAGAGAATTTTAGAAGTTGAAGGGAACTAAACAGGGCCGGGTAGAAATGCTTGTACAAGGAGGCTAAATCAATAACGAAGGTAACAGTCAACAGTGACATTGTGACAAAGAGCGGCGGATGATGGAGACTGTCGGCACTACTGGAGGTCCGTTGCTCACGTGCACGCTACCACTCCGGAGCCGTACAAGGGCGGATGGGTTGTGAATTTGGCACTGTAGAGGACACGGAGTACATATTTTCTTCTGACGGCGGCGTTCCTTTCAGATTCGGCTGCGTGGACATGCATGTCCCTTGGCTTCCTGGCTGCGGGTACCACCAGCCAGCCTTCCAGGATGCCGCCGAGCTCCGGACTAATCAAATACAGGCCAGTCATTAGGGTGGCAATTAAATTGGGCCTCGTTTGCAACGAGTTCCAGCTTCTCATAGCTTGAAATCTCCTGCTCGCGGCACATGTTCGCACGTTCTGCTTCTTCTATAATCGACCCCATCGTGATATAAAACGCGTACCTATTTCAATATTCAGACCTTACAGTTATGACTAACGGTTAGCCTCTTGCTATATAAATTGTGTTTTACAAGATATTGTCATGCAATTTACTGTTAAAAATGTTTTACTATGTTTATGGATGAGAAGAGGAATTAATTAAGAGTCAACTCAACTATAAAATTTGGATATTGTGCCAAGTCAGACTATACTTAATAGCCACCGGTTAGAAAACACAACCCGGTCTCTGCTAGGCCGGGTCGTATGACAGATCATACTTTATGATAATACTAGCAGCCGCTTCGCAACAAGACACGGCAAACCACCTCGCTGCGGACTTGAAATGATGGTGTCCAACTAACCATCTTCATGCGATCTTCATTTTTTGTCTTAGAAGAAAAGAAATGTGGTATGTAGTAACGAGAAATAAAATGTGGGTTAAGCACCTCCTTCATTCTGCTCTGGAGTTGCTTCAAGGATTGGGTGTATAAGTTGGTGAAGAATATGCTGGTAGGATTTTCTCTGTTGACTGTTCAGGTTGTGGTTGATCATGGATCGGAGTCGGAGCTACCCATTGTGTAGTGATTAGTGTTTGAATTTCTTTAATACCTCAATGCCATTGGTGTGTCGCAGTGTAAGCCTTGTTTAGATCCTAAATTGGGAGCTCCAAAGTTGATATTTTGTAGTCATTGTGTCACCGTATCATTTCGTTTGTATTTGTAAATAATTGTTCAAACGTCAAAATGTCTGTGTCGCAAAGTACAACAAAACTGTATGATTATTCTTTGATTTCATCTACATTTAATACTCCATGTATGTGTCGATATTTTGATGCGATGATAATCTTCTTTTTATATAGTGAAATTTGGGGGTGGAATTTGGAAACTAAACAAGGTGTAAGTCAAAACTTTCGGGTGAGACAACTCCGCTGTAGTTTCGTTCCTTTTTTGGAAATGAAATTTGGTATAAAATAAAATCGTAAAGAAAACGATAAAATAAAAAGAAAAGTTTGACCCTGAGCGGTATGGCCCATTCCACAGCGCGAGACTTGGGGTGTAGATTTGGGCCATACTTGGGCCCAATCTTATGGGTCCTTTTGAAATGAATCAGGGAATGCGTGGTCTCCTGAAAGTTTCGAATGGCCTGCGTTTCAAATGAATTCCCGTTAAAAACTTTTTTTATCAGCTCCCCGTTAAACACTTTCTTTTTGGACGACGTTACACTGGAAAAGTGGCAATTAATTCTCCCTTACGTCAAAAACTTACGTTACACCGCGATTAAATTCGTCGGAACTTAACGGCCATGCACCAATTATTCCAATCAAAGCCCACCAAGCATTCCATCGCCGCCGCGCCACCCCCGTCCCCGTGCCCCGGTCAGCAACCTCCCCGTGCGCACCGCTCCCACGTCCCGCCCGGCCGCCCGGCCACACCGCTTCGCGCCCCGCCCCGCCTATATTAGGGTCCGTGCAGCCACGTCGATCCCCTAAACAAACCGCTTCTTCTTCACCTCTCCAACAAATCGATCGCTGCGGCGCCCGGCCGTGGGCGCGCACTACACGATCAGGTCGTGCGCCACGGCCAGGACATGGGACTCCCCATCGACTCGCCGTGCTGCGCAGGCTTGCCGGCGGCGGTGGCCTGCCGCCAGCGGCCGTGCGGCGGCAAGGAGCCCGGTGCTGACGCCGTCGGGTGCCGGACGCCACCGAGGAGGAAGGAAGGCGTGGCGGGCGGTGGTGACAACGATGGCGAGGCGAGGGTGCTGGTGTGCCCGCCGGCGCCCAGGAAGCGGAGGCCGGCGCCGGTGGCCGTCGCGCGTCGGCTGGAGTTCTACACCGGGGCGGACCTGGAGGCCTTCTTCGCCGCGCACAATGTCTGACGACAGAGGTGATGCGCTACACTGATCGACGACACGGCTACAGAGAGTACCGCGGAAAGGTATACAAGAAGCCCCGGTGGCCGGCGGCGATGTACAGAGTAATTACCAGTGACTAGCATGGCAATGTACTGGTTGTTCGATTGGATTCTGTGACTTCTGCTTTTCTGACCTGATGTAGGAACGCACGGTAATTCCGTGTGATGGTATCTTTTTTTTTATTGTTATGGTGTCCTCATGTTCTGTGATGCGCAAACCGACCTCATGTTCTTGAGCTTTCTGAACGGTTTCATTTTTTTTAGACAAGAACTGAACGGTTTCATCGACGTCGTGTGTGCACTGCACTGGGAATGCAACGGCAGCACGAATCCTGATAGAAACTGTTGGGCCTTCATTTTTCTTTTGACACGGTTGGGCATTGGGCCCAATTGCCCTGCACCGAGCTCTACATGGGCTCAAATGAGCAGGCGGAAACGAATTGCCGGTACACCCAACACTACACAAGATCTGGCCGAAGGACGATTCTTAAACCTTTTTCATTTGTTGCCAGACGGGCACGCCATGCTCGCTTTTAAGGACCTGGGACTCCCTTTTGAAACGGTGGCATCTGAGAAGTTTGCGGTTAACCTATTGTCCTGGTCTTGAAGTTGTACCATTTCCATACAGCCTGTGACAGTGACCACTAACCCATAACCCATCATTCCAACACTGAAATGGTCAAGAGGTCCATTTATTTGGTTGAGCACTACGTACCTCCATAGTCCATGATGCATTGATGTTAATCCTTTGAATGGTTTTTTTTTGTGTGCTTATCCCCTTGAAAAAAAAGAGAGGGAAACGTACTCCCTCCGTTAAAAAAAAGAAAAATAAGTGCATGCAACAACCAAGGTTAATCAGTGTTTTTTGGGACGGAGAGAGTATGTATTTTAATTCTAAAATGAATGCAAGAGCTCCCACCGTACCTCTTTTTACAATGAATTTTACTCCCTCCATTCCAAATAGAGTTGTAAGAAAAATCAACGGTGAATATGTGGTTTATATATATTTTTGGCGATATGAACATGCATGTTGGCCTGCAAGGCTTCCTAGCTCGTTATTGTTTCCAAAGAAATATCATCAGCTAATGGCTTAATAATGATATACAATATATTTAAGTGGACCATGTTGGATATTTGCTACTCCCTCCGTCCCACAATATTTTTCGATTTTCGTGTATCACATTTGACTATCCGTCTTATTTGTGAATATATTATTTATTTTGCTATGACTTGTTTTATCATTAGGTATACTTCAAGTGTGACATGTTTTTACAAAATTCGGATGGTCAAACGTGATGTCTGAAAGTCAATAAATGCTTATATTTCGGGACGGAGGGAGTATGTTATAATGTGTGGTTTGGGTTGTTCATATATTTTGCAAAAGGCCTAACCTACTTGGCTTTCTTTTTGTATGATTTTTTGAACATTAATTTCTGTACGATTTCTGGCCTCATCCCTGCATTCATAAATAGCACTTTTCAAGCGTCAAAGATCGTGCGCGTAGACGACTCGAGAAAGAAGACAATGGAGCTCTGCCGTGTAAGAATTTTGACGGGTCTACGCGAGAGACATGCACGAGTCCTTTTCCGTCTCTGCTCTTCGATGATGTGGTGATGGTACGTATAACCACTGGCCTCCCTATCAGACGACAAGCTTTGTTCGGGCCATGCCGCGCAGCAGCGCGCCGTGTACGTGTTTCTGATGCCGTGATGCGTATACGTGCTCTACATTATACAGTCACGGCGACGATGCTTCAACGTCCACATACAGGAGCTAGCCAACATCGGCTGCAGTGATCGACGAACTGTGCAATATAATCTTCACAGTGCACGAAGACCTTGGCGCATGGGTGTCTGACTACTGTCTGGTGCGTGAGATATACCTGATGATCGACGTGAGCCATACATGTAAACATTTATCCAAATATAGTACACGTTTTCTAAAAAAAGTATTTCGTACATGTGCTCGGAGTGCTCCACCTATAAATAAATAAATTAAACAAATGATTATTAGCCCGCAATCGTGGACCAATTTAATTAATTTGGTTTATTATTGCATTAATTCCATTGGTCCTGGCTCCTCACGCGTCCTTCTCCGAGCATTCATGGATCTTGCATTGGATTGGCTAGCTGATGAGGATGTAACGTCAGTGTATCATCTCATTTGTCAACCAGAGCTAATATATACTCCGTAGTAGCTACATGTTGCATCGACGATGGCATGGGCAATTTGTCATAGCCGCTTGCTATCTTCAATTCTTTACTGAAGCGTCAGTGGTCGAGTCTTATGAGCTGTATATGTTGCCCGGCCTCATATATGGTTGTCCTAGCGAGTAGCGATGACGAAAGAACAGCGAAACAAAGCGATCTAACGTACAGCCGAGTTGCATATGTCGTGTCCGGGCTTATTTAGTAACCTAGGCCTTGTTAGATACCAAATTTGGGTGGGCAAATTTGGTACAACGATGTCTCTTCGTAATCATTACATCATTGTAGCATTTCGTTTGTATGTACGAAAAATTATCCAAAAAATGATTAATTAGGCTCAAAATGTTCGTCTCGCAGTGTACAACAAAACTGTGCAATTAGTTTTTGATTTCATCTACATTTAGTACTACATACATGTTATGACATTTTGATGTGATGGGAATCTTTCTTTTTGCATAGTGAACTTGGAAGTTACTTTTTGGTAAGTTTTGGGAACGGCCCTAGAGACGACGAAAGCACAATAAAAACAGGCCAACTACAGTGAGATGTGACATGTGAATATATATTTGTCGGGGCGGTGAGGAGGCGGTAAGCTTAGCTTAGCTGGTTATTACGGTGAGAAGTATATGGCTATTTCTAAAGCGAATTTAAGTGCGTACTTTAATTTTTTTTCTTCTTAACGAGGAAACACATTGTTCCTTCTCATAGTACTATACTAATATGTGTGAGCTGAGTGAATCTATCTCTGAGGAAAAAATCGGATAAGTTATAGGATGAGAGGGGGTATTTAATATTTGTAGGTCTCTATATTGTCATTTAACGTACCTAAAGACAAAATGACAGATAGTTATTGCACATGAGTCGACGGCGAATACTGAATGTTCTTGTATCCACATATCATCTATTAGTCTCCATATATATGGTAACAAAATACCATGGTTATGTAGGGCTGCAAACAAAATATATAAATCCGACTAGGGGTGGGCATCGGTCTATTCGGTCATTTCGGTTCGGTCTATTCGGTGTTTGGAAATTTCGGGTTTTGAAAAAGTGAGAACCGAAGTTTTTAAAAGCATAATAGGAACCGAACCCAAATAGACTGATTATTTCGGTTCTATTCGGTCCACCGAATTACCCAAATTTTCATGGGTATCCTTGTCACTCTCAAAACTCTATGGTAGAAATTCAAATTCCTAACTCATTTCAAGTCTATGGATTTAATGACTACTCAACGGAAGCAAGTAACTAACAAGTTCATGAAAAAAATTAAAATAGTTTAAAATACAAAGTTGTAACATATTACTTGCTTCCGTCGAGTAGTTCTTAAATCCATAGATTTGAAATGAGTTAGGAATTTGAATTTCTACCATAGAGTTTTGAGAGTGACAAGGATACCCATGAAAATTTGGGTAATTCGGTGGACCGAATAGAGCTCGACACCGACGGCAGAACCACCGCCGGGACACCGCCGGAGGGGTCCTGCTGCAGGTAGCCGCCGCCGCCAAGTCCCCGCGCCGGCCAGTTGTGTACCCGGCCGACAGCGACTGAAGGAGCCGTCGCTCGCCGCCGCCGTCGGCGCTGATGCTGCGGCTGTACACGTAGCTCTCCGCCGCCGTCGTCACTGGCGGCGGCGGCATGTGCTGCTGCTGCTGGCTCGCGGCTGGCAACGGTGCCACGGGGAGAATTCGGTGAGCCGAGATCACAGCCCTGAAGATTCGGTCACGGACTAGGAACAAAAGGATGGTTTTTTTTTTGTTTCGTTATTGGAACCAAAGCACGAATTATTTCGGTATCTTCGCTATCTTGCACTTGAACTACCAGCTTTCACACAAGTAGTTTCTTTAGAGAATGGTTCAAGTTGCGTTTTGGATCCTCCAAAAAACGTAACACATTTGTTCAGAAATTGGCTACATGAGGTAGACTCAACTTTGAGGCCATGATTTTTGGAAGGAGCAAAGCATATGTTGTGTTATTTGAGTTGAGATGATATTGTTTTTCCTTCTTTAACACCAGGGACACGCTAGGCCAAATTCGGAACGAGATCCTCTACCATCATCTTGCGTGATGGCTCTCGGCAGTCACCACATCCACGCCGTTCCGCATCGATCCGACGATGACCAGCTCCCACCCCGTCAAACTCATCTTCACAGGCTACAAAGCAGGCCATCGAGTGGCCCATCTCAGCCCACGGCACAACGCGAGTCGTCGTCTCCTTCCCTTCCGCCGGCGTCTTCCTCGCTGGGCTGCCGTCCCCTGCTGGTACTGCCCGCCGCCGCCGTAGTCGTAGCCGTCGAACACGTAGTTCGACCACTTGAGCTCGTCCAGCGCCGCACCGTACTGGTCCACGGCAGCGGCGGCGCTCGTGCCGAGCTCCAGCCATGGCAGGTGGTGGTTGTTGTACTGTTCGTCGGTGGCGGTGGTGGCCGCGGGGCTTAGGCCAGCCATCGAGTTCAGCGTGCTGGAGCTCGACACCGACGGCAGAACCACCGCCGGGACACCGCCGGAGGGGTCCTGCTGCAGGTAGCCCGCCGCCGCCAAGTCCCCGGCGCCGGCCAGGTTGCTGTACCCGGCCGACAGCGACTGAAGGGAGCCGTCGCTCGCGCCGCCGTCGGCGCTGATGCTGCGGCTGTACACGTAGCTCTCCGCCGCCGTCGTCACTGGCGGCGGCGGCATGTGCTGCTGGCTCGCGACTGACGACAGGATGAGCTCGGCGTCGCTGAACACCGCGGTGCGGCTGGCTGCGGCGGCGGCGGCGCCCCCGCTGCCGGTGGTGGCCTCGGCCAGCGGCTTGTGCGTGGCCGGGTCGATGCCACGCTGGCGGAGCTTCTTCTTGATGTACGAGTTCCAGAAGTTCTTCACCTCGTTGTCCGTCCGCCCGGGCAGCTGCGCCGCAATCTGAGACCACCTGTGTCATATTCATCCAGGGACAAGCAGATAAACAAATTCCGAATTCGATCAGCTAAAATTGGCAAAGAATTCAGCTCAATCTGATAGAATGCATGGATGTTTAGTCAATCTGGAAACGTACTTGTTGCCCAGCATGGAGTGTAGATGGATGATGAGGTCCTCCTCTTCCTGCGAGAATGCCCCCCTCTTGAGGTCCGGCCTGAGGTAGTTGATCCACCTCAGCCTGCAGCTCTTCCCACACCTCTCAAGGCCTAATATAATGCAGACATCATCACGAATTCCATTAATTCAACTGGAAATTAAATCTACTTCAAAGTTTGTTGGGACGACGCAATTCTAGTACATAGTAGCCTATAGGATCATTTCTTAGGTTCAATTAATCCTAGCATAATACTAATCCTATATCTTTCTTAAAGAAATACATCGTAACCATGCTGCATTGCCTCAAGAGAGAGCCGAATTAACCAATTCTGAGGTGTCTGAACTCTGAATGTCACACAGTGTGCTACCTGCTAATTTGGGGACGGAACTCCAGCAGCCATGGCCATACTTGGCAATGTGGTTCATCAGCTTCTCATCTTCCTCCGGCGACCAGAGGCCTCTCCTCAGCTTCTTCTTGGGGCCGCTCGTCCGCCTCGCCATGCCACCCGGCCCCCAACCGAGATGATGAGCTACCGGTTCTTCTGCAGCGGCCGTTGCAGCCGTTGCTGGAACGAAGCTGGGAGGAAGAAGCAAGACGACAATGAGGAGAGGGAGGCTGGCCGGGGAAGAAGGTGAGGTGGTATAAAAGAGAGCCCGGGCAGGGAGGGCGGGACGTCGCTCTCAAGTAGGTGTAAGCCACTGTGCCGTGCTACTGTAGACTGTAGAGAGTGTGATCAGGTCGATCAGTGTACTCTCTTGCCCCCACTCTCTCTATCTCTCTCGCTCAGCTCTCCTCCACCTCGACCCCCTTGGCTTTTTTAGCTCGACTCATCTCCTTTAATTTCCTTTCTCCTCCACCTTTGCTCCGAGCAACAAAAGGTTGCCGTCCTGATTCGTGAATCATGCACCAGAAAGGCTACTGCATTTTCTAGAAATGTTTTTTCTTCTCAGGACTGCAAATTAGGGCTGTGATCGTCTTTGGATAGATAGATCACCCGTGTGCGCTGATCGATCGATCGATTAGGTATATCTCGTAACTGTCCACCGAGCCGTGTCCTCTCGTTGGTAGGGCAGGAGCTGCCCCCCACTACAACTCCGCCTGCACTTTTCTCCATCCGAATTATATTCACCTTTGACACTGCCCTGCAAGTGCAAGTGCATGCATGGCCCTGTTGGACGACTTTGCACACAGCTCGATCTAGCTAGCTAGCTATCCGCTTTGCGTTAACATCACTTCATGATATCACTGTTATTTGCAACGCAAGCAAACGGCATATGGCAACACACACATGCATGGCCATGAGACCATCGCCATTACCACGATATATGCTGAACGTCGTATAAATTAAAGCCGTTGCTGTCAGGGCACAATTTCGATTAAATTAGAGCAGAATCTAGCCAATTATGGCCATGGTGGGCTAGGCTAGCACGATTAGGGTTGAAAAGGCGAGATGCCCATATATGCGGATTTGGAGACATCACAGCTAGCGCAGCGCTGCGTGTGTGGAAGGAGACGACAAACCAATGGTAACCACATGTTGATGCTGTGAACCCCCTTTTTTATGCCCTTTTCGAGCCTGTGCGCGGCTGGCTGTTTGGAGTATACATGCAGCAATCTAATCTGATTTTCCTATATATATATATATATTAGTGATTGTTAATGAGTACGGAATGTGTGAATGTGAACTCTCCTCGGCCCCCGGCCGGCCCACACACACACCACCCCAAGGCGCTGCTGGCCTTTTCTTGCTGGTTTTGGAACAGATCATTTTCACTGGCAGGATTCGGGTCGCCACCAGATTGTTACCTCAAGACATGATAGCATAATCGCACGTGTTTTTATTTTTTAAAAAAATAAAATGTTTCCTCCGTCACACCGACAAACTAGCTAGCTATATGTCCTGCGAGCTCTCACTGTAAGCATCATCTGCATATATTTGTCACGCTATAAAAACATACCAAAAAATTGACAATTCAGACACGCTTCCGTGCTCAAGCAAGAGACTCTAGCTGAGCTGGAATTAATATACATACTATACTGCTAGTATGACCAACTAAAAGGATATATACATACATATATACACATATTTTTTTGCAAGGAAAAACATATATACTCATATATTATTTATATATACATATATAGACGCATGTGAAAATCTGTGGGGGCAAGTGTGGCGTAAAGTTCTGCAGCGCAGCTACGTGAGTATGTACGTGCATGCATTAGACATTTTAGACTGCGACCGTATATACGTCACGTTTTAAAGTCACTGCATGCACAATCGCGCATGCGTATAGAGTACGTACACAGATCATGCTGAACGTCTAAAGGCAAAAGCTCCTGTACCTGTACCCGCTGCAGCTATCGTCTTTTTCCCAATTTATTATGCTCTTGTTGCTTTCACCTTTTAAGTGCACCAGAATTGCATACTACTTTTTAAAATTTAGAATTGTATATATATATTTCTTGTGAACTAAAAAATATATATAGTGCCAATTTGATCGGCATACAACGACACAGCAGAACAGTGCCGTCTATCTCACCAAAAGTAAGCGATGAATATATGCTCGCGTGTTGCTTGCTTCAAGAAATTCATTTAAATCAATCAACTGTATATCTGACCAAATATGAGCAACAAAATAATCATGTGGTGTTGTTTCCGTTTGTATGTATATAGCTTCCGACTTCCGAGTGCCAATTTCTTTCAGGCAAAGGTTCTGGATGTTACTGTGCACACAAAACTTGTTTTCTCGATACATTGTGGTTCTTGCATGCATGCTGAGACATGCAGAAATCATATCGGGGTTACAAAGCACGGAAAACATATTTTAGAGAGAAAATGAATAATTGTGCCAAAATAAATAGTATAGTACCACATACGTATATCAACGTATCTCCCGCACTTGATTCTCCATTGGGAGAAAGTGTGCTAATATGATTTGGAGCAAAAGCTGAATGATCGATATGCATTCACCAGATAGTGTGTGATATCTTTTTTCTCCATTATATGCATTCACAATTATTGCACGGTCACCTATTGCACATTAGGGATTTCTTTGGTTAAACGTACTGGGGTTTCTTTTCTGGAACATAGTGTTTTTCTTTTGTGAAACATAATACAGACGTTGACATACACATGCACGCTTATTCCTATAAGTACATACATAATACAACTCTATGGTTATAAGCACCTTTGAGAGATTGGGCTAGCAGATTTCGAGATTGATATCGATAAAGTTACCAGAGGTGTCTTACGGTCAACGGACTGTTGCCTACTGAAAGATACTGTATATAAAAATACTTAAAATTAAAAAAAAACACGAGCACCACACCAAGTCAAATATTCGAATATGAATGGTCAGTACACCACAGAAAACTTATCGGTTAAGCTCAGTTTATTTTAATCAAATCGGAGCCGGCAGCCGGCATAAAGATATAGTATAACGCATGTTAGGTACTCAATTATGATAGATTATTTGGGTTGCACGCATGGAGAGAGAAAGGTAGGTGGGTTCATTCCACTTGTTACTGCGAATAATAATGGACGTGTTATTTAGTTTCATATACGAGAAAGAGAAATCCATGTTACTAGTATGCGTACTGAGATAATCTTATCTATTTTCCCCTGCAGCCACACATTCCTGTGACGTGGATATATATATAGCAGTCGGGCTCATGGCCGGACGTGCTTAAGAATTTCCTAATTCTGAAATGTTGATACCGTATACATCAATTCACCTCCCGCGCGCCAGTCAAGTATGCGCGCGATGCTCCCCTCGTTGTCCGAGAATCCGATTGTATTTGAGTTTGGCTTTTCCAATATACACGTACGAAGTTTGAGATTTCAATGACAAAATGTGTCTTATTAGTTTATATATTGAAACTAGGCAACCGAGTTTGATGGGTTCCATGGATATGAAACTTTTCCACATTCTATGAAACTCATTTTCTCTCTTTATAATAAGCCTATCGCGTATTCACGTTAGTAGATTTAATACCATGAACTTCCCACTGTGACTATTCATAATAATAAGCTAGCTGGTTTGATTAAGAATCAGGTGAAATTGAAACGTGTTGAAAGCTTGCCGCATATGGCGTGCATATTGTATTCTGTATATAGCCACTCATATATAGATTTAATACCATGGAACGATGGAATTGAACATCCTTGCAAGCGGTACATATAGTATAGATGAAGATGACCTGACCTCCAGGCACCGGCCATCTTGTCCCGCGTGGCGGCCGGCATCCGACATTCTGATATCTCGCCATGCATGAATATGGTTATTTGCGCGCACGCGACAGCCACCAAACACGGGCGGCGAATGTGCTCTGCACACATGCATCACATTACACGACATCATCCCCGGCCGACATGCACACCTGTCCCGCTTGGCACAACGCGAGCTAAACTAGCTATAGGCTCAACGTACACAAGACTACGTACGCTAGCTACGCGCCGCCTACGCATGCACAGGACCAACCAACATGGCAACTTACGTTCCAGCAGGTCAATTAATAACTCAAGTTGCCACGCCAAGATAGGCCAACGATCGAACTGATCACGTGCATCTACACATCTACCCGTGATGAGAACTGCCAAGCAAATTAAGCAGCAGTACACGGGGCAATGCATCAAGTGCATCTCGATCTATCCGCCATCGAGCTAGCTCCTAGCTAGCGGCATGCATATAGTACTGGTAATTATATTAACCTGACGGCCACAGCGGCCGGCGATCATCTATATATCGGCGGCAGGTCCATGCATGCACCCCGCACGGCCCGCGGGGCCCCGGCTGACGGGGCGCTAGCTATTGCGTGCGTGCGGCTTTAAGTAGCGTTGGTCGGTCGGCCCCCCGTCCATATATCGGCGTCCCCACGGCGGACGCGCACGTCCCACCTGCCCAGCCCACCCCGGCGGCGGCTCGATCGCCCCCGTACGTCGGGGGTCGCCGTCGTCGGCTCGTCCCATCCGTCCTGCAGCCGCGCGCGCTCGCTAGAATGAAATCCGGCCGGCGAATAGCCGGCCGATTGCTTGCTGGAGTACAACAACTGCGAGAGAGTGGAGGTGTGGGCGCGGCGCGCGGGGACGACGACGTCGCTGTAGGCAAACCTGTGTGCGCGCGCCTCGCCGTCGCCGTCGCTTGTGCGCATGCGTTGTCCGTCCCTCGGGGGCGCGCGGTGGGACTGGGACAGTACTGTACGTACGTACAGGGATCGGAAGGTGCCGGACGGAGGACCCGTCGTCGGTCGCCCGGCCCGATCCATGCATGGATGGATAGGCGTACGTGCTCGTGTGCAGCTAGCCGTATGTATGTACCCGGCCGCATGGCGCACGTTGCGCTACGCCGGCCGGAGGGGCGCGCTAGCTCTCCGATCCTCTCCTCGCTTTCCCAATACAAGCTGCGGCGCGCGTGAGTGATGTGCCTGTGCGTGCGGAGATGCAGACGATCTACTGTGTGCTGTAGCGATTTTCCAACTTCGGTGAAAGATGCGTGCAAGATGTGCGGTCGAAATCAGCTAGTAATGGCCATATATATGTTCTTCTTTCTCCCGATTGCGCCAGGTTGAAATTAATTGGTGCAGTATATCTGAGTTTAAAAGCTTTGCGCGTCGGAGCAGCAGATTCTCCACACAAACGTTTTGAAGGTACTGGTCAATTTTGCAACAACGGGAATAGCACAAGACTTTTACAGAAAACAGTTCAATTTTATAGAAAAAACATAGAAAATAGAGGGAAAAAGTCTCGTATTCTAAAGACGATAAGCGGTAATGTACTCCGTAGCATCGATATCGTAAATCATTGAGCGACCATCGATATCATAAATCATTGAGCGAGCATCGACATTTTGGCGGGTGGTGGCATTCTGTTTGGGGAAGTTTTTCGAGCCATCTGCCGTCCGAGAGGATGCCAGTTTTGGCAAGGTCTGACCTGAACATGGCTAAGCATTCGCTGAAATTCAGAGTAATAATCTACAAAACTGCTTCGCTTTTTTATAGGATTATTAAGAAAAACTACTACCGAGCTGGAAAGTGGAAGGTTGATTTTCTATGTATTGATACCGGTACTCTGGCGTATTAGTATGTTTCAAACTTTGCTTAGCGTCGTTGATTATCCTGGTGCCAGTGGCAGAGCGGCAAAAGAATTGATTTTTTTTTTTGAGAATTGGCAAAAGAATTGATGAGCTTCTATCAGTAGTACTCCGTCATCCTGGTTCCTGGGCTTCGAGTGCAACATGGATGGGCCTGTTGTAACACGTAGATGTCATGATAGGCTCAGTTGGGTACGTGTAATTGAAATTGGAGGCTGAGGGGCCGCGCATCCGGCCCGGCTAGTGCCAGCCCATGCGTGCCCTGCCGCCCCCACCTCCGGCGGCAGACTGCCGCCGACGGCGCTGACCCCACCAGAATCATCGCCAGAACAACCGCACACACGGCACATTTCGCAAGGATATTACCGAGTGCAATCGGCAACACAGATTTAAGGTATACTTCTTCCGTGCAGAATTTCCATTCGTACTATTATCAGTTTATCACGTTTCATACATGAATACTCCGTATATATAACGTTATTACATCATTACACCAATAGGGTCCAAATGTTCAGGCACATGATGAAGCCATGAAGGTCGAGTTCGTTGTAAAGAATCGATATCATGCTGGTATCTGACGCTAACGCAGGGACCTCCTCGCATTTGCCAGCGAGGCCCCTGCCCTATCAATCAACAATCATATCATGTGATCAAGTGATGAACAAGGGCAAGCCATGACGCCTGCGCCCTCTCTGTATCTATACCTTGGTTTTGATTCTGTACCCGTTTGGGGTATGTCCCTTTCGCCATCCGAATCGTGGGCGGCAAAGAATAATAATCTTAATGGTCTCCCCTGAACACAAGATTATGGCAAGTGTTATCGCAAGGGTATGCGCAGTCTGTGTACTTCGCGTCTCCCCTCTCGAAGTACCAATCCCCGACAGCTTCAGCAATTCTCTGTTTGCGGTGACAAATGGAAGTGTCATCAGAATAGGCATAACACTCTGGTTCGTGAAGGTTTGTTATTTGCGTCGCTGCACACATACCTTGTTACCAAGACGTGGTGAGTTGTTTGCGTACCATGTGTCCTGCCTCTCACTCTGACAATGAGCAAAACATGAGTTGATGAATACACCATTTTGCCTTGACGCGGAGAAACCCCTTACAGCGGTAAGCATTTCATTCCTGAAACCTGCATCGCGTGTAACAGATCAGCCGACCTTTTGTTGAATTAATAGATCACAACTCAAAATACCTGGGTAAGCAAATGAAATACCATGTAGAACCTGGAGTTGGTTGCTATCACAAAAGGCATAATTTGTCCTGCATTTTGACCATTGGCCTTGGCGGTCAGCAGATTTGGGGGCCACGCTTTGCTGAAGCTGGAAAAAACAGGATACTGAATTACTTCACTGAATAGTTTTATATTGCTGATTACCATTTGGTTTCAATACCAGATCAGTTACATCTTAAGGTTATATGCGTAAGTACCTGCCACACATCATAGGCAGTGTTCAAAACGAAAGTCGGAGTCTGAATGTTTGGCACCACATTCTGCGGGAAAAAGCACTGTAGGAAGCAGTAGCACTAGTTAGCAAAAGTAAATTTTCACATGTTTCAATGTTTCTTGATGTTTGTATTACCGAGGTTTTGTCCATGCGGGAGGTGCAAGATCTAGGCAAGCTTCTTCCAGAACCCTGAATTTTAGGTGAATTTTTATTAGAACAGTGTAGGAAAAATGAAATCACTGCTATTGGCACAAAAATATTCTGGTAGAAACTAGTAGTTTCACCAGCGATAGAGGTATCGTTTGTAGCAAGAAAAATATCTTGCAAAAACAAAAATACATGGTCGAAAAAGTGACACAGACCTGCAATCTGACAATGCCATCGAAGAAGGATCTCATTTCCCGACGACCAGAAACATCAACACTGAAAATGGTTAAAGGATACAATTGAAGTGAATATACTTTTTTGATAGGAATTAAAAAAAACTAATCAAGTGACAGATTGTAGCAAAGCCAGTTTTGTCTATTTGCGTGAACATACGTGTCAAGGAACATTCCAGCATCAGCCAGGCATTTGACTCTGGTATTTGATGGAAACAATCCACGGAATTCATCACAGTGAAGTATGGTAGAAACACCACCAGCAGAGCATCCAGAAAGAAGGGCCTGGTATATTAAGTTGCATCAGGGAGATGAAAAGGAATTCTCAAAAGCTAAAGAAAAATGAGTAAGAGTGAAAAGAATGAAGGATAAATACCTGATTAGCATAGCGCATTCCTTGGGCCATCAGGTCATCCATAGCAGCCTGCCAAATACGCTGACCTCGGAAATAAAGGCCTGCAGCCTAAGAAAGGAGGAAAAAAATAGCAATGAATTGTTGTGGTTCCATAACAAAATAAACGCAACATGGATTGTTGGATTTACAGCCCTCAAAGCGCATATTTGGTATTAAGTGAAACTAAGGAAGTAAAATGCCGGGACATGAGATAGAATTTCACTAACCGCATTAGAACCATCACCGGTGAAGGATCCGCCATCGCAGTAGCGGACCTTCACTCTGTTCCAGTTGTAGAAATCTAAGAGAGAGAGAGAACATCATTACAATATACAATCATAAATAATAACTCAGTAATCAACAGCAATGTTCGTTTTCGTTGCTAGCAAAGCAGTATAAATTTTGAAGAAAAGAAATCACAAGGGCATACTCATTAGATGATCCACACATACCAGGGTTCTCTTCAGGTCTGTTACTCATTATCCCAGTAAACTGGAGCTGCCTCTCCATGTGGTTTGATGACCCACGACGACTGCCCTTGCGGTACACACAGCTGCTAATATCATTGCACCAGCCTCCTCCCTGAATACCATATGAGACACAGCAGATGTTAAGCCTAACCGGTGCATTGCAATGTATAATAGTACAGGTGCCATTTTCATAAGATTATCTGTGACTCGAAATGTCTTTACGAATACTGAGGTATTTCTCACCTCTAGGTTGACAAGCCAACTGTTTGCCCCAGATCCAAACCCTCGGTGCAGGTGGTAACCTGGTAAGCTTCCATCCAAGCACACTGTAAAATAACTATAGCTGTAAGCACCAACTTTTGCCAACCTACCCTCTGCTACAGGCTAGAATGAATTTCATACGAACTCAAATTCTGATATAAGCTATATTAGTTATTCGCGAACTAATTGATCGATATGCTTTCTTTTTTCCGCTTTCTTTGATCAAGTTTACACCCAAAAAAAAAAGATCATGGCAACACAAATCCAAAAAATAAGTAGCACATTGCAAGAAGTTTAAATCTCGAGCAATTGACTGCCACTAGTCACAACTCACAAGCAGGGACCCAACCGACTTGCTAGTGGCAGTCAAGTTACCATGAGGCAATCACTCATAGTAACTTGCAAATCACATAGGACTGGTGATATTGAGTCCCTTCTCCTCAATCAGGAAGCAATAATTCATCGTGACAGTTCTAGAAAAACAATAATTCATCATGGCAACCACCAACAGTGCCAAGGTTAGATCCACACCCACACAATTCAGGATCCACACATGCTGCATGATCACCAAATCAGCACGGTACCTATATAAAGGGGGTACATGACGAGGAAAAAAAAGAGCAATCACAACCAATCTAGTAATATATACTACTAGATAGATGCGCTGACCAACCATGGTCAAACCCAGGAGGAACATGCTTCACACCACTCAATGACCCAATCTGGGCACTCACGCTCCAGTCTCGACTCACTGACTGAACCCGAGAAGAACTCGCGTGACTGCTAATAAAAAACCAACCTTTGCAACAAAACAGATTAAAGAAAGGAGCAATTCTGCAGCAATCTCACCGGCTCCCTTGGCGGCCGCCGACTGGATGAGCGTGAGGCCAACGAAGACGCCGTTGCTGCCGCCGGAGTTAGCGTTGGTGGCGTACACCTGCGTCGCGTTCCACCACGGCTCGGAGCCATGGGCCGCGCTTGCTCCCACAAGGAAGGCAAGAATCACGGCAGCAACCCGAGAAGCCATGGTTCTTTGCCTCCTCCCCCTCGCCCCGCCTCAGCCTCTCCCTGCTCTGTCTCGCCGCAGCCGCAGGGGAGGCGTGAGCACGGGAAAGAATGGATCTGGGAGGGAGGGAAGGGGACGGAGCAGGGAGGAGAAGAGCGGCGAGGCGCAGAAGCGACCAAAGGGAGGGAGGAACTTATACCAGCTGGCTGGCAATGGAGATTCTGTAGCGTAGTGCGGCGCTAGCCGAAACGCGTGCTGCGGCCTGGTGCGGCGTTACAGGTGTGAGTAAGTAAAGCATCTCCCGCATTTGGAGAGTGAGGGTGAGGTAACGGAATTACAGCACAGCAATCAGGGAGGGAGGGTGGTGGAGGAGGAAGAAAGGGGATTTGGCATTTACAGCATTGCAGCTTTTTATTGGAAGGCGCAAAACAATAGTGGGCTTTTTTTTACATCTTAAATTCCACTCCCAAATTTACTATGCAAAAGATTCTCCATCACATTAAAATGTCATAACATGTATGAAGTACTAAATTAGATGAAATCAAAAAATAATTACACAGTTTTGTTGTGCTTTTCGAGCCGAACATTTTGAGCCTAATTAATCAATTTTTGGATAATTTTTTACAAATACAAACGAAATACTACAGTGACGCAATGATTAAAAAGTAACATTATACTTCTAAATTCACCTTACCAATTCTAACGTCTAAAAACAACAAGGCCGTGGTGTCGGTTCCTACTACCGTGACATGACATGAATGAACTGTAGACGTATACTGCTATGCAGGGACCCGGCCGTAGCTTCTTCTCCTCTGCAAGAACGGCAGGGGTGAAGACTTGAAGACGCACTGCTACAGTGCTGCTGAATGAATAATGCATGTTACAATAAACTGAAATGAAAAACTTGCTACACCACAGTACACCAATCTGATTGTTGGAACAGAGAAAAGACGGGGTAATTAATCCTTTGGGGCTTGAAGCTGCAGTGTATGACATACACGAGGTCAAGACGGTGAACTCGTACGAGTCATATCCTGGTGTCACATATACAGACAATACAAATACAAGTTGGGTACGCGCGTAGGAGGTCCCAGGTCGGGTTCTCTGTAACGGTCTACGAGCTCCCACGCCGCGACGTCTTTGCAACCACTACGAGAACCACTCATCTTCATTCGACCAGAGTCATCATCCGATCCGAACAGATCGAGACAGCGGACTATAATTAATTAACAGCCGCTAACCACACTGTGACTGCCAGTTAAATAATTAATACTGCACTGACTGACGGACGTGCCCAGATCATCTGCGGGCTGATATGCTGCTATGTCATACTTTTACAAGAAGAAGCAAATGAGAGACTTTTACAAGGTTTTGATTACATGAACAAAATCCCCCCGTTACAGTTGCAAACTAGATGCGTCACCGAATATAATGAAACGAGATGGACCACCGGTTACAGTTAGTTGCAAAGATGCAAATGCTGAAGCGGCACGCTGCATGCATCCACGTACGTCCGTAGGCGTCCCGTCGCTGGACAACGAAACCTGACCAAACAAACCCTGCAACCGACCGGCACGTGCTGTACGTGCAGATGGTGTGTAAGGTGTACCGATGGAAACAGCCGGATTCTCCCAGTCCCAGCTCAGCTGAGCCTGAAGAGGCCGGGAATGCAGATTGCAGAATGCATGCGTGGCTCAATCATTCTCGGTGAGAATCCAGCACCATGAATCTAATCATGACAGCAGCATGTAGGATTATACGTGCATGTAGCACGCTCCCTGGCAAATCCATTGCATGCCCAATGATCCAACGCTGTCATGAAAAGCGGATTGGCTCTGGACTGCGGTCACACACACAAGCCGGCCTGAAGAAAAGGAGGCTATGCCTACCACTTAGCCGCATCATGCAATTATAGATACTCCCTTCGGTTTCATATTAGAAGTTGGCTGTGTTTAGTTCCAAAAACGAAAAGGAAAAGTTTGGTGAAAATGTCACATCGGACACTGTAGCATACTGTAGCACTTTTCGTTTGTTTGTGGTAAACATTTTCCTACCATGACCTAACTAGGCTCAAAAGATTCGTCTCATCGTGTACATCAAAACCATGTAATTAGTTTTTTTATTTACTCATGTTTAGTGCTTCATGCATGAGGAGAGAGATTTGATGTGATTTGATGTGATAGGTGAATAGTGAAGTTTGGAGAGAGAATTTTTGGGAAGTTTGGGAACTAAACACAGCCGTTGTTTTGTACAAGGTTTGAGTCAAACATTAGAAATACTAGCAGACGCGGCACGTGCGCACGCACGTGTGTATATAGAGCTTTACCTCTTCTCAAATTTAGAGGCATATTATTTTTTGAGTTAGTTGGTCTTTATTTATATGGAGAAAAACTCTTCAATCTTTTGTCTATTAGCAATACGGGATAATTGTGTGCACGTGGGGAGTTAGGGGCTCACCTGGCCGGAGGTGGGTACGCGCGGGACGTTGGGTTAAAAAAGTTTTGCGGAGAATGAACTAAAAGCGCCTGGAACATCAAGTTTTTTCCACCTTTCCCACGTCCCCCATCCCAAAAAAATCTGACAGGTGGGGCCTCTGTGAGAGGGTGGGGGTGGATTTTTCTAGAAAACGTTTTAAATTCTCTAGGATCCTTATAGTATAGATAAATTATGAATAACATTTAAGTCGTTGAGTTTGGACATGTGAAAATCATATAAATAGATTGGTCTTGAAATTTACTTTCATAAAAATTATACATATATAACTTTTTAAAAAAATATTTTTATAAAAAAGAGAAGTCAAAGTTATGCTTTGGTAACCGTGTCGCTGTCCTAAACGACTTCTAGTTGGAAACCGAAGGGGGTACATGTCGAGCAAAGCAAGCTTGAGGTCCGGATGAAGGGGAGCAGAAACCAGCAGTGAGTGACACTCAGACAGTAGGAGTAGGATAGCCGGAGTTGCCCGTGATTGCAGGGCCGACAGCCAGCTTTCAACTGACAATCATACTAGCACTATAGTATGCAACACAAAAAAATAAAACTACTGATAAATCAAGACACGTGATCTGGGGACTAATTAAAGAGCTATCGATAAATCATTTTGCATTGCCATGAGCTGGCACGGCTGATGCATGCTGGTGCCGCAGACCGGATGGCTCTGCACTGTCTGGAGACGAACAGAGGCGGGCCGAATGGATCGGCCACCGACACGACACGCACGCGTCGGCAATGTGATAGGGTGGTGCTCCGTCGGCCGGCGGTACCAAAATTCCACCTCCAAATTTACTATAAAAAAAAGAAAAAGAAAAGAAAAAAAAAAGAAAAAGAAGATTTCACATCCCATCAAAATGTCATAACATGTATGGAGTACTTATTGCACAGTTTTGTTATACTCTGCCAGACGAACATTTTGAGCCTAATTAATTATTTTTGGACAATTTTTCGCACATACAAACGAAATGTTAACAAAGAGACATCGTACTCCCAAATCTGACCTACTAAATTTCGTTCCTTTGCCGTCTTTTGGCCGGCCCGGCCTCCCCCTTTGGCTTTGGTCCGTCTGAGATGTGCGGTTTTCACTTTTGAGCCAAACGAGACTGATGACGCCGCATTTCTCCTTCATCAGTGCAGTAGTGGCCTCAAATTAAATGATTCGGCGCCAAAGTGAGCCCGGCACGGCGCGGGTGGACTGGGGGAGATAGGTGTTTTTTGTTTGTGTGTGTGCCGATTGGGACATCCGGACATTATGCGGATAATTTGTTTCTTTCCCCAGGATCGATGCGTGCGTGTTAGGTAAGATGTAATACTAGTATTCTTCTGCAGAGAGCACCAGAATAGAGACACATACTATACTCCAGCGCTAGCTAATCCTTGTATAGATCCGCGCCACGCAGATTAATTTACAGCACCAATATACTAATGCTCACGTAGTGGCTGTCAATGAATAAGCAGAGCGTAATCTCTGTGGCCGGGGTTAGTTACAGTCAGTATAGTTGTCAGCAGTCGTCAGTACGTCCTCTCTGGCCACTGGGCAGCTAGCTAGAGTACAACAGCGGCGCACGCAGCACGACACGGTCGACGCCGTGGCAGGCACGGACAAGATGATCGAGCGCTGCGCGGCACAGAGCGCGCGGCGGCGTAGGAACGCTGCGCCTGCGCGCCCCCGGGGCCTGGCGTGCCCGCCGCCTCGTGCCCCTTGGTTCGATCGCGTCGGTGCACGGAATCCTGCCCTGACGAGCGGGACAAGAGAATAATGGCAAGGCGTCAAGACAAAGACAAGTATGTACAGTAGTAGATTCAGATTAGCATTAGCATGGGGGCCGGGAGAGACCACGATTGGATGCGTGACGGCCTGACAGGCGTCGCCTCGGGTCAAAGTTAGGCATGTTCCGCTGCGGCGCTGTTCATATATATCTCCCTCATAGTCACAAAGTTCCCGGGTCGATTGGGTCGAGGAACGGGATCGAGGGTCGAGGGTCGATGCTTTATAAAATTATGGTACGGAGGAGGTAATCTCTTTGAGACGAAAATTCACAACATGGTACGTGAATCAAGGAGTATCGGGTCGATGACCGCGGAACATGGTATAGAAGAGTCAATAAAAACAAAGAAAAGGGAGAAAAAGATAAAAGAAAAGGGTTAGATGAGCTATCCCAAAGCCCTCGCGCATATTCATTGTCCAATCTATGCTGCAACATCACGCCTGTCTCATGTTGGAGCTTCTCTATGGCGACCTCCACGACCTTGATCAGAGTTTACGACCCTTCGGGGTGGGGACGATGATCCAGCGAAAATTTTGGACGATGACCCATGGTGACCCCGACCCACGAATTGGGACGACGTTCCCGGATCGTGGAACGTGGCACCGACCCCGTTTCTGGTTACTATGATCTCCGTCGACCACAGTTAGTAGCTTGCCAGCTTTCTGCTCAAAGAAAAAAAAATTAGTGCGCGGTACTACACTATTTTTTTTTGCGAGTAAAAAGAGAGCTTTATTAGCTAGAACGGGGGATTACAATCAAGTTCAACTAGTTCGGTAACACACGCAGGCGCCCGGCCTAGCCAAACTTCTGAAACATTATTTCTTCTAGCTAATTGGGCTAATTCATTTGCAACTTTGTTACACTCTCTCTTTACTAAGGACAACTTCCAGTCGTCCAGGAGCTGAAGCAGCTCCTTGGCTTCCATCAGCACGAAGCCAACCTCCGATCGGTTCTCCCTTTTATTCAAGGTCGCAACAATCCTCGAACAATCCGACTCCAAGATCACCTTCCCCTGTATCACTTCTACTGCAGCTCGTATCCCCTCGGTACAAGCTCTGGCTTCAGCCTCCACCGCATCAACACATTTAGGCAGCGTCTTCCAAGCCGTGAGAAGGACGACCCCCCGCTGTCTCTCGCAATTATACCGACGCCTCCTTCACCTGAATCTGCAACAAAAGAACCATCAACGTTAATCTTGGTCCATCCCGCTGGTGGCGGTGACCAGGTGGTGGCCTTGGCTTTATTTGCATTTTCCTTGCCATTCTTTTTTCTATTGTCGGATGACCGACAGGCTTCCTTCCCTTTCATGGAAAGCTCCACATTTCCCTCCTGAATCTGGACTAATGTTGATTGCATCGCCAAAAGGAACTGCACCGATTCAGGGATACTATAAGGCCCTGACTGATGAGTGAGATTATTGTGAGCTGTCCAAGCTTGCCAAAGCACCAATTTAACTAGATCTCTTTGTACCTGAGTCCACCTGTCAAATAAAATTAGCAGCCAGTCTGGACCTGTATACGAGAATTGATTTTCGTCCGGCAAATCCCAATGCTCACGCATAGCATCTCTAAGTCCCGCCGCCATCGGACAGGATACAGTAGCATGGAAACTAGATTCAGCCTCTCTATCACATAACTGACAAATAGCACTCGGCTGTAGCTTCCTGATGTGTTTGCTACGCCTAGTGGGCAATATGTCTCGGCATAGTTTCCAAATGAAAATATTCACTTTTGGAGGAACATTCCCACTCCATACATAGGACCACAACTTCCTTGAGCCATCGGGGGCCGAACTTGTAGATTGTCTCTCTGGCTGTGATTTCAGTCCCAGCGCTAGATTATAGGCGCTGCGAACAGTAAACAGTCCGGACTTCTCCATCTGCCAAGCCAAAATATCCTCTGAATTGCGCGACGGGATTTTTATCCTTGAAATTGCTTCAACATCAGCTGGATTAAACCACTGTATTAATTTATCAAAATCCCAGTCAGTTCTGTCAATGTTTAGCAGGTCTGAAACCCATCTTAACCTACAGCGGCCTTGTCTCGCAGAGACACGGAAAGACGAAGCACGTGGTAACCATGGGTCTCTCCAAATGAGAACCTGTGAGCCATTGCCTATTCTCCATATTATCCCTTTTTTCAACAACTCTAGCCCATGCATAATCGCCTGCCATGTTTGCGATGGATTTGAGCAAAAGGCAGTATCAATGAGACAGCCACGGGGATAGTATTTGGCCTTAAGAATACGGGCACAGAGACTATCCGGATGCTTAATCAGGCGCCAGGCCTGCCTAGCCAGCATCGCCTGGTTGAATAGGCGCATATCTTTGAACCCCATGCCCCCACGGCATTTCTTCATAATCATTTCCTTCCAAGCCAGCCAAGCCATCTTCCGTCTGCCTTTTTCTACCCCCCACCAGAATTCTCTAATAATGCTTGTGAAATCATCACATAATCCTAGGGGGAGCTTAAAAACACTCATTATGTAAGAAGGGAGGGCCTGGGCCACCGCTTTAATAAGAATCTCCTTTGCTGCTGCCGACATATTTTTCTCTGTATAGTCTTTGAGCCGTTTACTCAGGCGTTCTTTCAGATGTTGGAATCTCTCGCCCTTCATCCTACCACTTGGTGTGGGTAGTCCCAGATATTTAGCATCAAAAATTGTTCTTTGTACATCCAGAATTTACTGTACCTGCTCTCTGTCATCTTCCTGGATCTTTGTACTCAACATCATAGAGCACTTGGAGGGATTGATTGCTTGTCCTGTGCATCTACCATATGCGTCCAGTACCTCTTTCACAACCGTAGCTTGGTGTGAATTGGCTTTGAAAAATAAAAGTGTATCATCAGCAAATAACAGGTGCGATATACCAGGGGCTCCCCTGCAGATTTTTAGCTCCTGGAGTGCACCATCTCTCACCTTACTATTAATCAGAGTCGATAACCCGTCAGCAACAAAAAGAAATAAATAGGGCGATAAGGGATCACCTTGACGAAGACCTCTGGTTGGAGTAAATGGTGCAGATAGAGCACCATTGAAGCGAACTGTATAGCGGACCGACGTCACACAAGACATGACTCTGTCCACCCATGAACTTTGAAAGCCCAGTTTCAGTAGAACATTATTCAGAAAACTCCAATCCACCCGGTCATACGCCTTGGATAAATCCAGCTTATACGCACAAAATTGACTTCTTTCATCTGCATTAGAGTTAATGGCATGCAAACATTCAAAGGCAATGAGGGCATTATCAGTTATTAACCTCCCTGGAATAAAGGCACTTTGATTAGGGGAGATCAACTCCTGTAAGAAAGGTCTCAGGCGGTTTACCAAACACTTTGACACCACCTTGTACACCACATTGCATAGACTTATAGGTCTGAAATCTTTCATAGTTTCCGGGTACGGGATTTTGGGAATTAAGACAATGCACGTGTCATTAACACCCGGAGGCATGATCCCTGTATCAAAAAATTCTTTTACCGCCCTTACCACATCCTCCTTCATCAGCCGCCAATTTCGCTGAAAGAAGCGAGCTGGTAGCCCGTCGGGTCCCGGAGCCTTCAGCGGGCCTATCTGGAAGAGTGCGTCACCTATCTCTTCTGTAGAATATGGCTTGCACAATTTGTAGTTTATATCCTCAGATATTACAGGAGTAACAAGATCTATAACCTCTTGAGGATTAACCTCACTATCCTTCGTGAATAGATTAGTGAAGTAATCTGTAGCCATGTTTTGCATCTCCTCTTGAGAAGATGTCCAGCTTCCGTCTTCTTTCATTAGTTTCTTTATATTATTTTTCTTCGCCCTCCATCTTGCCTTCCTGTGAAAATATTTTGTGTTACGATCGCCCTCCTTGAGCCAAGAGATTCTAGACCTCTGCAGCCACATCATCTCCTCCCTATAAAGTAGTTCATCGAGCTCCTTTTTTATTTAAAATTGCTAGCCGATTCAGTATAGGGTCATTTTCCTCCAATCGCTCTAATTCTTTTCTCAGTTCATCTAACTGTTTAGTAACATGCCCAAATTTCACTCTACTCCAGGTTTTCAAGTCCTCTGTTACACCCTTTAGTGCTTCAGCAAGCGCTCCCAGATCGCTGCCCGGATTTCTCCGCTGCCAAGCTTTTTCAATAATAACACCCATCTCCTCTTCTCTCTCCCACATGATATCATACCGAAAAACTTTGTTGCGAATAAAGGTGGAGTTACCCGCCTGCAAACTAAGTAACAGAGCTTTGTGATCTGAACAGGGAGAGGTTAAATGGTTAATACCTGCCTCGGGAAAAAAACTGGACCATTCTGTATTAGCGACTCCCCTATCCAGCCGCACTCGCACATTTCTTCTACCACCTTGATTGTTGTTGTAGGTCCACGGCAAACCTGAAAATCCCAAGTCATGTAAATCACAATGGCCTAATACTTCTCTAAAGTCCAGCATTTGTCTCTCTGCTCTTGGAGTTTCCGAGAAGTGTTCATATTGCCACATGGCCTCATTGAAATCCCCGATAACCAACCAAGGACCAAGCCATTCACCACACAGGAAACGTAGCAGCTCCCACATATCTTTCCTGTTCTCCACCCTAGGTTCACCATACACAAAAGTAGCACGCCAGGGAGCATCATTAGGATCTTCACTAATCAACACATCGATATAGCGATCACCCTGAGAAAGCAGGGAAACATTTATTGAATCATCCCAAAATAAAGCGAGTCCACCACTGAGACCAACACTATCGACTGCTAAACTATTACGAAAACCTAATCTCCAGCGTAAATTACGACTCCTATTAGCACACATCCTGGTTTCTGAAAGAAAAACAATTTTGGGGTTGTGCGACTTGACAAAGCCGCAAAGTTCACGAACTGTCCGGGAGTTCCCCAACCCCCGGCAGTTCCAGCACAACGCATTCATTGCTCCTGGTGGGGCTCGCCATGAGCACCCACCAGGTTGCTATCTTCCTCCATCGCTTGCTCCTTCATCAGATCAGTCAGTGCCTCCGCGTCCTTCTCCTTCATATGTATATCTTGGCCTTCCTTTTTGGCGCCCTGTACAGTAGCAGCACCCCCCTCTTTCTGCAGCTCCTTGAATGATTGAGCAATGAGCTCGGTTTTCATCAACCCTCTAACCTTTTTGGTCTTGGTTATTTCCTTGTGCGCTCCAGGGCTTTTGACACCCGGTCTCCTTTCTCCAGTCTTCATCTTAGCAGCATGTAGGCGCTCCCGTAGGCTGCGAGGGCCATCCTGCACGAGATCTTTAGACAGCAAGGAGCCATCACTAGAGCCAACATAGGAATCCAACCCGGACACCCTCTCCCGTGCATCAATTATCCCGGCATTAGCAGATTTTCCTTTAGCGTCTGGCGTGCCCACCGCCATCTGGGCCACACCTTTCGCCAAGGTGTCCTCGTACACCATCGGCCGACCAGACTGCAACGGCACTTCCTGCCCTCTCCCATCCATTCTTATATTGTTTGTATCATCCACCCTTGTGTTCCATTCCAGCGTCAACCCCTTCTGTTTACCATCATTGTGAGAGGAGGAGCCTGTGGCAGACGTTACACGTTCCTTCTGAGCTCCAGAGAAATTAAGTCCCCTTTTCACCGGCTGTGGCGCCGCGTGAAAAGTTAGCAGCCGTCCTGCGCCCCTCTTGAATGGAGATGCACGTAGCTCAGTGCCAAACTTCACTCCCTCCTCCTCAAGCCCTTCATCCGGACACTCGCTCAGCATGGCCAATGCGGCCGCAGTTGAAACAGAAGAACGGAATATTTTCATACTTCACCAGGAACTCCATCCATCCTCTACCCCTCACCTTTATTCCCACACTCTGTTTCAGTGGATCACCCAATGCAAAATCCACCCTAACCCTATTAAAATCCTTCACCGCTTCGCCAACTTCCAGCACTCTTCCCACTTTCGCCGCCAGGGCAGTCACAAAGCTGTTTGTCATCATGGCAATTGGTATATCATATATGCGTATCCATAGTGGGATGGACTCTATGACCACTTGAGACAACCGAGCTAAACCATCGTAATGGACGACGATAATAGCATCTCCCTTGAAGCTCCACGGGCCACCACGTAGTACAAACTGTAGACAATTCTCTGATTCAAACTCCAACAGATAGCGATTGTTTCCAAGGTCCCTAGCCTCTCCTTCGCCCCAAATTCTGAACAGATCACCAAACAGGACTCGGGTAGGGAAGCTCCGACCAGAATAATACCTGGCCATGGCATACCAGCCGGCTCGCATCCCCTCCTCTGGAATTTCCTCCTCGAAGACAAACTCTTCGTCCTCAGCCGCCTGATCCACACCCACAGCTTCGTTGATCAACGAGCGGTTGCTCTGGTTCTCCTTCTCTCCAGTGCCCGGTGCCCTGGTGACCTCGTCTCCCTCCTTCCCCCCGATCGCCACCTCCAGCATCTCCCCGATCACCTGATCAGCCGCCATGACAGGCCTAGGAACAGTCACCACCGGCAGGAACGATTTCTCTCTCCGATCAATCCTAATTCCTTGGCTTCGGATGGGAAGTCGCCTCACCGGAGACCCCGAATCACCCCCACCGCAGAAAACAGATCGAATCCGAGAGAAGAAAGAGCAGTTCCGGCGCCAGCAAATGAGCCAAGCACAATACCGAAACCCTAGGCCCCTCTGTTCGGAATATATAGTCCGCCAATCATCAACACGTGAATGATCCGAACTCTTCCAAGACTCCAGCAAAGACATAACATGATTATCACGCATCCAACGATATGGATCGTCGGATCGGAACTTACACACGGCCAAAACCCTAGGGGGTTCTGCCGCCAAAACAGGTGCGCCCGTAGCGCGATTTTCATACCCCGCCGCCCATCGCCAGCAGGACACCAGCCCTGCCTGCCATCCCACAAGATCGTCGGAAGGCCATCCAAGATCAACGGAGAGCTAGAACTCGCCGAGCCCCGTCGAGATCGCCCTCGCACCGCCAGCCGCCCGCTCCGTCATTTCCGGAGTTTCCTTTGCATGGCAAAAGACAAACAGTTTTCATTAGTCAGCGCGCGGTACTACACTATAGCGTACTAGTTCGCCAACTTAACGCATGCAGGTTATTTTTGGTAGAGGAACCGGGGTTTTGAGCTCCGGTTAGGACCACATCATGCTTTGCACCGAAAATGCTAGCTGATCAATGCATGAGACCTTAATTGGAGCAGTGGCCGTTACTGGCTGGCGGATGGCGACCTTAATTGGAGTAGATTGCATCGTCGGTGCGGTGCATGATGATAATTATATGCACGGGGGGGCGTCGTGTAATTGCATTGCATGAACATCCTGCTGAGACGACGGAGGCCAGAGTGTTCCGTCGTACACCGTCACCGTGTCCTCGCTCGTGGTTATCACAGGTCCTCGTCTCCAGGCCAAATATGAGTGAGCCACGCATGCATGGCGGCTGAGCAGGAGCCGGCTCCCCACCGGCAAAGCTCTTGCGGCCGGGACCAGATGCCCACGTGTCTATCGGTAGCACGTACGGGGCCGTCGCCAACGGAGCACTTGAGTCCAGTTCAGTGTTATCGCATCACGTGCCCGTGTCGAATCGACAATTCAGCGTGCCTTGCCTTCCCACCATTGGATTTTTCACGCGTGGTAAAAGCAGCGCTTCAAAATGAAAGGTAGAGAATGGCAGCAGCTGTCTGCCAAAACTGTGAAGTGTAGATATACGCCATGGGCTAGAAATGAAAAACACGTTGCGGGCTGTAAGAAGGCCCTTTTGTATTGTACTCGGCCCAAATTACTAGAACAGAAGAAGCCCGACAGCCCAGCACTTCGGGGCGTGAATTCGAATGGGAAAAAAAGGTTCACAACTAATGTGTGGCTGCTGGGATTCGAGCCCAGGTCTCCACGGCCACAACGTGGAATTCTCACCACTAAACTACAGCCACATTTGTTGTCATTTCCCGTAACTTTTCTTACATATACGCAATATCTGTTGTTTGGTCATTTTTTTTAAAAAAAATTCTCCCTTCCACTAAACAAGAGGTAAGGGGACAAACATCGCGCATGCTTTACGATCGACCTTCGTTTCTCGATGATTATGTCATTTTTGAATTATGCACAAGGTGTTAGCCGCTTCATTTTTTTGGAGCGGACAGGATGCTGCTTCAATAGCAGTTGCCTTTTATTAACTTTCCGTAGCACTATGATTCTACAGTAGAAAAACCTTACTGTAACCTTAGGGCTCGCTTTACCTTCTGTATTTTTCCTGTATATTACAAGCGCGAAGAATTTCTTCCGCCGAATCACATCTCTTCAGGGGGACTTTTGTCGAGATTTGATTCGAGCGGCAGGATTAGGAGGCACCATTCTCATCAACATCGATCTAGTCTTTGAGCTGTTTAGTTCCGGTCACATCATCAAACTTTCAAAAATTCTCTCTCCAAACTTTACTATTCACCTATCACATCAAATCTCTCCTCATACATGGAGTACTAAACGTGGATAAATAAAAAAACTAGTTACATGATTTTGATGTACACGATGAGACGAATCTTTTAAGCCTAGTTAGGTCATGGTAGAACAATGTTTACCACAAACAAACGAAAAGTGATACAGTGTTCGATGCGACTTTTTCACTTCACTTTTCACCTTTTTCCAGGAACTAAACATCCCCTCTGTATCACACGGCCTGCGAGGCGAATCCGTGGACTGACCAAACGAACAGAGACAACTCCGATTCCTTTTCCTTTTTGCGTGTGTCTGTGACGACAAACAAGAAATAACAGCTCTGATTCTCTGAATCTGACGGAGCGAGAGAATTCAGATCACCTGCGGGCGGGGTTTGCAACACAGCATTATGCTGCGCTGCGCCGCACTGGCCGGAAGAGCAGGTTGGTGAGCAAAGTGAGGGAGTGACTGACAGACAGATAGACAGATTCAGAGATCGCCTCAGCTATGCACTACGGCACAGTGATACGTGAGGCTCCCCGCAATGTGTTTAGCGGAAAGGCCGGCTCCCTTTGCGCTGGCTGGTTGGAATGAGGACGCGGGCATCCGAGCCCCAGCCTAACTAAAGCCACCGCCAGTGCTCAGTGGCCAGATAGCTCAACTCCACTGGATCGAGGCAGCCATCGTACTGAAACTGAAAACAATGGCGCGTGCAACTGTGAAACTGGGTATGTAGCACAGAGAGTTCAGAGGAACACCTCTACCAAATACTACCAATTAGGTACAAAAGGAGGCATGTAGCACGAACAGAATAGCACCTTGCCAGAAAAAAAGGCACAGAACTATGAACCTGAAGACTGGACAGCAGAGTCACCGCCACCGGCAGCTGAAATCAAGCACAAATAAGGAACGAGAGCGATGCAATCTTTACTGCGCCAGTGGACTGTTTGTGCTAAGAAATGCCGTTAAGAGACAGCCACTTTGTCTCCAGATGAAAAGAAACAAAGCAACCGCACCAATCCTTTTCAGCACGCTCTCTGATGGCACAAGTGATCGATCCGATTCCCAGCAGGAATCACCACGAATTATTGCCGATTACGACCGCATCATCCTACACTTCCATCCACGCCCGGTTGTCTACCAGGTCGGTTGCATTTCATCCCAAGCCAAAGCTAAAGCAGGCATTCCTTCTAGCTCCAAGAACTGGAATTGGGCGCCGCGTAGGAGAGCACTTTGATGAATGAGACTCCTAATGGAAAATGACAAGGAAATGCTAGTTGCTAGCAAAGCAGGAATCCATGGAGTAGTTTAAGGTTATGTGGTGGAGGAGATGGAGAGATATGCTTCCCTCGGACGACCCCCACTTATGTCGCTGCCATACCATGTGTCATCCTCCATCCAACAAACAAAGCCAGCAGCTGGGCCTCTCGGCTCTGTGAATAAATAAGGGGAGGGCCTATGGCAAGTGCAGCATCGACTCGCAGTGCATTGTGGTCGTGCTTCTGTTTGGCATTAGGATACTTGGTTGCAGTTGCAGATCAGTAATCTGTGAAGATGGGGTCATACGCTGCTCGAGCCAAGTTTGATTGCTTGCTGTTTGGTGAGGACTTTCACAGTGCAATTCAAGCACGTACTGAAGTCTGCTAACACCTATTTTGTCCTTGAAATTCTTGTGAAAATGTTGCTCCATATATGCAGACATGGATGACACTCTCTACCCACTGAGCTTAGGGATCAACCTAGCATGCCGCAAGAACATACAGGGTAAGTAACATTCATCTTGACAAGCAGTTTCAAATTTTGATGCTACAAAAAAATGTTTTTTTGATACACTTGGAGCGAAATTGCAGACTATATGCTGCACAAGATGCAGATTGAAGAGAGCCAGGTTCCAAAGATGTGCCTAGATTTGTACAAGGAGTATGGAACCACGATGGCCGGCCTGAAGGCATGTCTCGTTACCTCTGAATACTGATACATTTGCCACTTTCCCCGTTCAAATTTCTGCTCCTAATCTCTGCAAATTCACTTGAGCTTTTTCAATCTCGAATGTCACGTGGCAGGTTTTGGGCTATGATTTCGACTATGACGACTTCCACGCCTGTGTCCACGGTACGTTGCCGTATGAGAAGCTCAAGCCTGACCCTGTCCTGAGGCAGCTGTTACTTTCCTTGCCACAAAGGAAGATAGTAAGTTCTTTCTGACGCCCATTTCCCTTCCATTCGCTGAATCACCACTCACCATCAAGGACAGCATCTGTATTTTTTCTGGTCTGAATCTGCTGATCCCACTGCAGATTTTCACCAACTCTGACAAGGCCCATGCGGCAAGAGTCCTGGAGAAGCTCGGGCTCGAGGACTGCTTCGAAGGCATCATCTGCTTCGAGACCCTGAACCCGTCAACCAAACAAGATGCCAATGAACAGAAGAATGCAGATGAAGCTGACACTGATGGAGGCAGCAGAGCTGTCTCTGAAGATCCTGCCCCTCCTCGCAAGGGGGTCCTGTGCAAGCCCTCTCTGGAGTCCATGGAAGCTGTCATCGAGATCGCCAAGCTCGACGCCAAGAGAACGGTGATTGATCAAGCAACGAACAAACAACGATTTTCTTTCCTAATCGTGAGACTCAAGAACTCTCTCTGTGTGCATCCATGGCAGGTGTTCTTCGACGACAGCGCCCGCAACATCGCCGCCGGGAAGGCCGCCGGCTTCCACACCGTCGTTGTAAGCTCTGTCGCCGGCGTGTGCCCTCCGCAGCTGATCATGCAGCTACCATTTGTTCAAGAGGCTGATTATTCCACATGGAACGATGCAGGTGGGGACCTCAGCGCTGGTGCCGGGAGCGGACGTGGCGCTGGAGAGCATCCACAACATTAAGGAGGCCCTGCCGGTGCTCTGGGACGCTGCCGGCGAGCACGTCGAGGCAGTCCTCCGGTCCGCCGCCGTCGAGACCACGGTGCTCGCATGAACACGAAGCCGTCACGGCCACGTAGTAAATATATATATGTATCCTGTGCTGTGCAAGATTGTGTTGGAAACTTGGAATGCGGTCGACTGATCAAGCACCATGGTAATCACTAATATGGAACGGACTAATAATAAGGCTTGGAATTCATCTTAATCTGTGCTTTTGTTTATGGCATGGCCCATATTGCGGCCCATTACGAAAATGATTTTTTTTCCCCTGTGTTGGCTGCTATCCTCGGCCTGACATGAGGCCCACATATATTGGGCCGTCAAAGTGGAGATAGAAAGCCCAACGAGCTCAACTTGGTGCCAATTAAAATCATGCATGATATATCTCCAAGGTTAATTTAGTATCAAACGGTCACAGGCAATAACAATAATAATGAAAAATCTTGGTGTATTTTTCTAACATAATTTATGACACTGGTATTATTTTAATATACATCACCCTAAAAATCTGAATATGAAACTCAAGTAGTACGTGGAAAGAAAAAGGGAGGAAAAATTCAATAATTCAGAAAACTAAGTGGACACATTGGATGGGTTTGTTTAAGGTAGTAAAATGGACTTCCCTCACACATTAATGAAATTCTTATACGGCCAAAAGTTGGATACGTAAATATCAGTTGTGGTTGGAAAAAATCCATTTTACTTATTTCAAATTCACCTACAATCGAAAAGCATCTAGTTACACACTTAGGTTGGATCTCCTTTTTCATTGCCACCTCCTAACAGGGTGGCGAGAAGCTATCCGTGCCTGGGTACCAGTTCACACACAATGCTGGAAATTCTTATCCACAATTATTTGCATAGTCGGATCCTTTTATTTTGAGTGCCTTAACCCTTAAGCATGTGTCCGTACCATGAAATCAAATATTCAGATAAGTTAATTCATGATATCATTGAAGCTGGGAATATGTGTGCCGTTAATTTCATCCATTGTCTTCTCCTACATCTCCCCATCCCTCACACTCTATGATTGTGATTATTTTGATTCATGTGGTGGATGACGATGCTGACAAATAAAAGCGGTATGTCCGGGTCTGTGGTGCTTTCATAATTCAGAAAACACACACAGGACACGCGACAGTGGACTAAGCACGCCGGTTTGGCTAGTTAGTGTGGTTCGGTGAGGTGGCACCCCTCATGGTTTTCGTGAGCCTAGCCGTTGTTTTCTTTTCTGCTGCAGCTCTGACCGAATAAAGGAGTGTTATAGGAATACGATACAGGTAGATAAATTGAATAGAAGAGCAAGATTTATATGAGACAACCACGTAAACAACTTATTCACAGAACAGTAAGCTTGAAGCTTGAACAGGTATACCCGGTGGTACAACAGCTCAAAAGTGTAAATATGCGATGAAAGCGACATGATTTACCACGCTAAACGCCGCCCTAACATACGCCATTAGGAGAAAAAACACCTTTTTGATTTTGTCCATACACAGTTACACACATCATCTTGTCCAGCAACAGATTAAACCGTGTACCCACCCTTTTCAACACGCTCTAGCGGGAGTTGAGTGGTCGTTCATCGAAGCAAATCCCCTAATCACCACGCGTAATGCATGCACACAACCACTACCACTTGTAACCTTAAGGTCACACCACTGCATAGCTCGTGTCCAATTGTATATTGGGTCGATTCACTCGTGGCCAAAGTAAGGATTGTTCGCGTAGGAGAGCAACTAAAAGCGAGAATCTTTGGTCGGTCGGTTCTTCTTGGTGAAAACAGGCAGCTAAAGCGTCTAGCAGGTACTCAGTAGAGAAAAGATTGAAGGAATCCGTGGATTAATTTAAGGCCAGACCCCCACTAATCTGGCTACCATGTGTCATCTCCCAACAAAGCGGACAGCACATTTCCGGTCTATAAATAGGTTAGCCTATGCGAGTTGCGGCATCAACCTCTGCAAGACTTCGAGCTTCTCCAGTTTAGCATCTAGGTACATACATGCCCAATTCTTCTGTCTTCTGAGCTGTCTTTTCGGGGAGAATATCTTCCCCAAATTCTGTTCGTCAAATTGTTGATCTTTGGTGTGCACCAGATCTCTGGGCTCATTCTAGTTTCTAGTTGTTGATATTTTTGGTTGTTGCTGGTCTGATTGATCATGCATAGAAATTTCTCAAAATTATTTTTGCAACTGACACATCTTCTAACATTTTTGTGCATGCACAAATCGGACACTTTTCCTAACTTTCTACGTTTTTCCATCGTTGGATGCTTGTCAAGTTAACACCTGTCTCTTATACACATCTAGATGTGTATAAGAGACAGGTGTTAACTTGACAAGCATCCAACGATGGAAAAACGTAGAAAGTTAGGAAAAGTGTCCGATTTGTGCATGCACAAAAATGTTAGAAGATGTGTCAGTTGCAAAAATAATTTTGAGAAATTTCTATGCATGATCAATCCTGTCTCTTATACACATCTAGATGTGTATAAGAGACAGGTGTTAACTTGACAAGCATCCAACGATGGAAAAACGTAGAAAGTTAGGAAAAGTGTCCGATTTGTGCATGCACAAAAATGTTAGAAGATGTGTCAGTTGCAAAAATAATTTTGAGAAATTTCTATGCATGATCAATCCTGTCTCTTATACACATCTAGATGTGTATAAGAGACAGGTGTTAACTTGACAAGCATCCAACGATGGAAAAACGTAGAAAGTTAGGAAAAGTGTCCGATTTGTGCATGCACAAAAATGTTAGAAGATGTGTCAGTTGCAAAAATAATTTTGAGAAATTTCTATGCATGATCAATCCTGTCTCTTATACACATCTAGATGTGTATAAGAGACAGGTGTTAACTTGACAAGCATCCAACGATGGAAAAACGTAGAAAGTTAGGAAAAGTGTCCGATTTGTGCATGCACAAAAATGTTAGAAGATGTGTCAGTTGCAAAAATAATTTTGAGAAATTTCTATGCATGATCAATCCTGTCTCTTATACACATCTAGATGTGTATAAGAGACAGGTGTTAACTTGACAAGCATCCAACGATGGAAAAACGTAGAAAGTTAGGAAAAGTGTCCGATTTGTGCATGCACAAAAATGTTAGAAGATGTGTCAGTTGCAAAAATAATTTTGAGAAATTTCTATGCATGATCAATCCTGTCTCTTATACACATCTAGATGTGTATAAGAGACAGGTGTTAACTTGACAAGCATCCAACGATGGAAAAACGTAGAAAGTTAGGAAAAGTGTCCGATTTGTGCATGCACAAAAATGTTAGAAGATGTGTCAGTTGCAAAAATAATTTTGAGAAATTTCTATGCATGATCAATCCTGTCTCTTATACACATCTAGATGTGTATAAGAGACAGGTGTTAACTTGACAAGCATCCAACGATGGAAAAACGTAGAAAGTTAGGAAAAGTGTCCGATTTGTGCATGCACAAAAATGTTAGAAGATGTGTCAGTTGCAAAAATAATTTTGAGAAATTTCTATGCATGATCAATCCTGTCTCTTATACACATCTAGATGTGTATAAGAGACAGGTGTTAACTTGACAAGCATCCAACGATGGAAAAACGTAGAAAGTTAGGAAAAGTGTCCGATTTGTGCATGCACAAAAATGTTAGAAGATGTGTCAGTTGCAAAAATAATTTTGAGAAATTTCTATGCATGATCAATCCTGTCTCTTATACACATCTAGATGTGTATAAGAGACAGGATTGATCATGCATAGAAATTTCTCAAAATTATTTTTGCAACTGACACATCTTCTAACATTTTTGTGCATGCACAAATCGGACACTTTTCCTAACTTTCTACGTTTTTCCATCGTTGGATGCTTGTCAAGTTAACACATTCTGATATGGGCTTTTTTTTGGCCTCTTGGGCAGCCGATGATCTCCTCAGTCCATGAGCAGGCTGTTGCCAGGCCAACCTTAAATTTTCAGTTCAATAACTATATATATGAGACTACATGAACTAGTCAATACAAAAAAACGAAGCGGATTACCTTCAAAGTACAAAGTGTATAACAAGTTGAATCAATTACACGAATCTCCAATTTAGCAACAATTTGAACAAATGTTCTTGTGAGCATGACTTCTTTTTTTGCGAGTCTTATGAGCATGAACTTGACGTCTGAAGCTATTTGAACAGATGCAACTAGAATCTTTTATTTTTTCCCCCGAAGGAAAAAAGCTGTATCATATTTCCCCTCAATTTTTCATGTGCTTCTGCAGACTCTAATCTGTGAAGATGGAATCATACACAGCGGGAGCCAAATTTGATTGCTTGCTATTTGGTGAGTACCTGACATACATGGAGAAATGGGCATCTGGTTGCTCAGCTTTTGTTTCCCTTTTGGATTATTCTTTTTTGTTTTGAAAGTAAAATTATTCTTTAACTTCTCTGTGCCTTGCATACGCAGATATTGATGACACACTCTACCCACTGAGCTCAGGACTCTACCAAGCATGCCGTGGCAACATACAAGGTAAACACCATCACCATTCATTCCCATCTACAAATTCAGAGCTACAATATTATTTGTTCACACAATAATTTGTAATTTCCATTATGCAGAATATATGCGGAAGAAGCTGCATATTGAAGAGAGCCAGGTTCCAAAAATGTGCTATGATCTGTACAAGGAGCATGGAACCACAATGGCTGGTCTCAAGGTTTGTCTCAGAGTACTGATACTCAAATGTTCACTTCCATAGGTTTGTATTGTATCCATCGTTTCGTTTACATACGCTTTATAATTTCCATTATCATGTTGGTAGGCTGTGGGCTACGATTTCGACTACGACGACTTCCACGCTTGCGTTCATGGAAGGCTGCCGTATGAGAAGCTGAAGCCTGACCCTGTCCTAAGGCAGCTGCTACTCTCTCTGCCACAGAGGAAGATAGTGAGTTCTTGATGCTCTTCCGTATCCTGTGTAGCTCATGGCATGCATCTGCGTAAATCTAGTCTGAAACTGACTGCTGGCCCCGTGTGCAGATTTTCACCAACTCTGACAAAATCCATGCGGCTACGGTCCTGAAGAAGCTCGGGCTCGAGGGCTGCTTCGATGCCATCATCTGCTTCGAGACCCTGAACCCATCATCAACCGAACAAGACGACACTGACAGTGGTTCTGACGACTCATCAGCTCCTCCTCGCAAGTCGCAGGAGAATCCTGTGCAAGCCGTCTCTGGAGTCCATGGAAGCTGTCATAGAGATCGCCAAGCTCGACCCCAAGAGAACGGTAACTGATCAAGCAGCAAAGAAACACTGATTTTCTTTTGTATTTCTCCATCGCAACCATCGCCAGAGAACTCTCTCTGTTTGCATCCATGGCAGGTGTTCTTCGATGACAGTGCTCGCAACATCGCCGCAGGGAAAGCGGTCGGCTTCCACACCGTCGTTGTAAGCTCTTCTTTGCAATTGTGTTCCACTCTGCAAATGCAGTATGTGTCCAAGGCTAATGCAGATGCGTACATGCAACGATGCAGGTGGGGAGCTCATCGCTGGTGCCGGGGGCGGACGTGGCGCTGGAGAGCATCCACAACATCAAGGAGGCGCTGCCGGAGCTCTGGTTGGAGGCCGACGGCGAGCACGCCGCCGCGGTGCTCCGTGCCGCCGCCGTGGAGACCTCGGTGCTCGCATGAACATACTGGACAGTGTCACCTCGCCTCCTGCCGTGAAGAGCAGAGATTAACGGTGTGCGTGGGTGTGGCGTTTGTGCTTGTGATCGATCGATGTTGATGATAGTGCACGTATGAAACTCTAAATTAATAAAGGTCTAATCCTTTGTGAAAAACGAGTGGCTTATTCAGATGGAGAAGGATTCGGCTGCGTTCATCTTGTTGCATTTTTCGGAGGAAAGACACGGTACAGACGCAGATGGGCCAAAACAATCAGCCCATAAGCCGAAATTAGATGGCCCACACGGCCATTTCGGGAAAGATTAGCATCGCCCAGAAGCCCGGCCCGTCAACCGCCCCGGGCGTGGGATCTGCGCCTTCCCTGCCCAGAAGCCTCCTCCACTCTGATGCCAGCGTCTGTGTCGCCTGGCCTCCTCCTCCTCCTCCGCCGCCGCCGCAGCCGTCGCAGCCGCCATGGGCCGCGGCCGCAACCGGAAGCCCCGTAACTTCGCAACGTTCCGCCTCTGCCCGCGCCCCGGCGCCGCCGACGCCTCCGATCGCGTCTTCGTCCGCGTCGACGACAACCCCTACTCCGTCCCCGGCTTCGCCGACGACGGCGACGGCCCCTCGTCCTCCACCGCCGTTGGAGGCGACGATGCGCCCTCCTACTCCTCGGCAGACGACGGCGGAGACGCCCTCCCCGAGCACGTCCGCCGCGAGATCCTGGAGCTGGGCCTCCCCGACGACGGTTACGACTACCTCCCCCACCTCCGCGAGCTCCGCCCCTCCTTTTCCTCCACCGGTGGCGGAGGCTCCTCCGCCGTGTTCCTCCCCAGCCGCCGTCCCGCGCGCTCCGGCCTTCCCGTCGACGTCAAGGTCCGTCCGCTCCATCAATACTTCGCGCCATTTCGTCTTCCGAGGTGGCTAACTCTGTTCGATCGCGCATGGTGCAGGCCTACGACTTTAGTCGTGGTTCGGTTGGTTCCGGGGAGGTTGCGGTGGCGACGAGGCAGGTCGAGGAGGCCATCGACCTGGATGTCGCGAAGCTGCTTGATGGGAGCGATTTGCCCGCCGTTGAGTCGGGGGATGAGAATTTGGAGGAGGATTTTGTTATCCTTGCAAATCAGTCAGATGAGGAGGAGCAGATTGAGGAGAATGAGGAGGAAGAGAAGAACATTGGTGGGATCAAGGAGAAATCTCAGCAGCTGCACCATGAACAATTTGATTTGGTGAGCTCAGCGGCTAATTCGCCGTCATTACTGCCTGTTAAATGTTACAACAGTGTGCTACTGATCTAGTAGCAACCAATCCATTCCTACCTATTGCCAACAATCAGCATTCCATCCATGCTGCTGTTTTAACATTTGAATTTATTATTGTCGGCCCTGCCAACATCATCTAACATGGGTGCAAATTATGCTTAGGCCTTTTTGCATTGTAATTTTTTTCTCATGCTACTTAGCATTTAACATTCATATGTACAAGTTTGCCACCTTTATTTTGTATTTTTGTTCCTTGTTCAGGTTCCAAATGTTCCTTCTGGAACATGTTGATTCTTGATATCCAAGCATTTAACTTGTGTGTAATATGCAATGCACAGCTTTCTTTGGAAGAATGCGCTGGGGGTGAAGATGCTGTTAGTGTTAAGTATGGTGCTACAGCTGTTTCTGAATCACACCTTGGTATTCACCATGGGAAAATTCTAGCTCCAGAAAATGCTAAAAAGAAACTTCCGAAATTTTCTACTGGAGAAACAAGTATGAAAAAGGCCATCATAAAAAAAGGAATGGAGAACCTTCCTTCAGAG
>OAMR01000259.1:693974-710044 GCA_900205405.1 Echinochloa crus-galli | reverse complement strand
AAAGAAAGATGCCAAGGATTTGTAAATATGTGAAATACAGAAAGGCTCAGCAAGTTGCGGCTTTAACTGGACCATCTTTTGTAGTTAGCCTTATGTATGTTCTGTTACCTGAATCTGTCTTAAATTATGTACTTTCAAACTTGAAGACAGCATGGAACCAGATGTTATTTATGGCTGGATGTTTTGTCACATTACAATTCAGATCCTATCAGAATTTTTAGGAGAAAACGTTTGCTGGGATTTGACAATGAGAACTTGGTTAGTTCTGAGAAAAAGGTTATATATCTGAGATATCCAATCCAACTAATTGAGGGACCTGCAAATTGAAGGGTAAGACACTAAGACAGTGTCCCGTGGAAGCTACCAGCAACTGAATAGCTACCGGGGTTGCCGTCCAGATTACTGTTTAGTGCAAGGCATCTGTGTTCACTATTTTCCGGTTCATGAGATGGACTGGAATGGCATGCGTGCATCAGAGACACCGCAGAGGATGTGCAGTCTGCAGCAGTTCTGTACTCCGTCCTTCCAGTTTGAACTTTGAAACGGGTGCCCTTTCAGTCGGCTTCATGGTCGTTGCTACTTGGCTTTCACGTTGCTATCCCGCGCCAATCATGATGATACTGCTCCCAAAGATGATGGCATCTTAATGATGTCCTCATCATTGTGTTGTCGAACAACTGATACTATTCCTGACCCTGCATATCGTGATCACCTGCGATATTGTTGTCTAACTTATTTTTTCCCTTTTATTTCAAATTTTGAACTTATCCAATTCTTTCGTTTTCTATTGAATTGTGAACTTATCTAACTTATCTACCTTGCTACAATCGGCAGTGGTAATGTGGAAGCGGTGGCTAACTCTGTTCGCTCGCGCGTGGTGCAGGCCTACGACTTTAGTCGTGCTTCGGTTGGTTCCGGGGAGGTTGCGGTGGCGACGAGGCGAGTCGAGGAGGCGATTGACCTGGATGTCGCGAAGCTGCTTGACGGGAGCGATTTGCCGGTCGTTGAGTCGGGGGATGAGGATTTGGAGGAGGATTTTGTTATCCTTGCAAATCAGTCAGATGAGGAGCAGCAGATTGAGGAGAATGAGGAGGAAGAGAAGAACATTGGTGGGGCCAAGGAGAAAGCTCAGCAGCTGCACCGTGAACAATTTGATCTGGTGAGCTCAGCGGCTAATTTACCATCATTACTGCCTGTTAAATGTTACAACAATGTGCTACTGATCTAGTAGCAACCAATCGTTCCTACCTATTGTTCATGCCAACAATCAGCATTCCATCCATGCTACTGTTTAAACATTTGAATTTATTATTGTTGACCCTTCCCTGACTTGCCCTGCCAACATCATCTAACATCGGTGCGAATTATGCTTAGGCCATTTTTCATTGTAATTTTTTTTTCTCATGCTACTTAGCATTTAACATTCATATGTACAAGTTTGCCACCTTTATTTTATTCCTCGTTCAGGTTCCAAATGTTCCTTCTGGAATATGTTGATTCTTTATATCCAAGCATTTGACTTGTGTGTAATATGCAATGCACAGCTTTCTTTGGAAGAATGCGCTGGGGGTGAAGATGCTGTTAAGTATGGTGCTACAGCTGTTTCTGAATCACACCTTGGTATTCACCATGGGAAAATTCTAGCTCCAGAAAATGCTAAAAAGAAACTTCCGAAATTTTCTACTGGAGAAACAAGTATGAAAAAGGCCATCATAAAAAAAGGAATGGAGAACCTTCCTTCAGAGTACTTACCTCAGGAAAATTTCGGGTGGTGAAACCTTCAATCGGGGACCCTACAAGGAACCAAAAGAGGAAGCGAAAGAAAGCTAGGTAAAGTGATGCTTTTTGAGGTTTCTTTTCTGAACGCTTGGGCATTTAGTTCACATTCCTTCATTTTTTTTATCTGATCTTATTATATTAGTTGAAAATGGGAACAGGAAAAGGAGGGAAAGCTATCCCAGTTTGGTCTTCTGTATTTAAATTTGATTCATGCTCTGTTTTAATAATTGCCAAACACGTTCTCACATTCTGTTATAGCATTATAGGTTCAACAAACCTATGTGTTCCAGAAAAGTTTCAAAGAAAGAAAATTTTTGAGGTGTGTTTTTCTGCATATTTCCATATTTACTGGTTTATGGTTTCATTTTTCTATTTTTCCCCAAAAGAACATATTTTTTTCTAGGAAAGTCTTTGTGTGCATTTCATGTCATCATCTTTATTGATAGCTTTGTCTTCTAGGCTTCCTTGAAAGATCAAGGCGCAGAGCAAAGAAAGATGCCAAGGGTTTGTATATATGTGAAATACAGAAAGGCTCGGCAAGTTGCGGCTTTAACTGGACCATCTTCTGTAGTTAGCCTTATGTATGTTCTGTAACCTGATCTTGAATCATGTACTTTCAAACTTCAAGACAACATGGAACCAAATGTTATTTATGGCTAGATGATTTGTCATTTTACAGTTCAGATCCTATCAGAATTTTTAGGGGCAAACGTTTGCTGGGATTTGACAATGAGAACTTGGTTAGTTGTGAGAAGAAAGTTATCCAATCCAACTATTTGAGGGACCTGCAAATTGAAGGGTTAAGACACTAAGACAGTGTCCCGTGGAAGCTACCAGCAACTGAATAGCTACTGGAGTTGCCGTCCAGATTACTGTTTAGTGCAAGGTTTTCAGTCCAGTCCCACTATTTTTCGGTTCATGAGATGGACTGGAATGGCATGCGTGCATCAGAGACACCGCAGAGGATGTGCAGTCTGCAGCAGTTCTGTACCTAGCGATGATTAGTGCTCCGTCCTTCCATTTTGAACTTTGAAACGGGTGCCCTTTCAGTCGGCTTTCATGGTCGCTGCTACTTGGCTTTCACGTTGCTATCCCGCGCCAATCATGATGATACTGCTCCCAAAGATGATGGCATCTTAATGATGTCCTCATCATTGTGTTGTCGAACAACTGATACTGTTCCTGATCCAGCATATCGTGATTGTTGTCTAACTTATTTTTTTCTTTTTCTTTTGAATTTTGAACTTATCTAACTTAATTTTTCCTTTTCCTTATCCACCTTGCTATGTGGAACAGAAGCCCCTTTGTTGCCATTGTAAGCCCCTTTGTTCCTATGACAATTTCAGTGCCATGGTAATAAGCCCTTTGTTCTTATGACAATTTAGTGACAATTCTACAGAGCGTTATATCCAGGTACCATCAGCGTGTTGATCACAGCACGGTGTATAGAATATACTGTACATAGAAGGAAGCACAATGTGTCAAGGACGCATGTATGCTGGGCTAGAGGGATGTAGAATGAAAGAACGGTATCTCTCTAGGACTAGAAGACACATCAGTCGGTTGGTCGCACTTTCTCTTTACACAATCATGTATATCAATACCTCCCCAAGGATCAATCGAACTATACATTGATTTCCTCTGACGGAAAACACAGCTTTCATACAATAGCCTCGCCACCTCATCTTTAGAAAAAAAGAACATGGGAAAACAACTTTTCACAAACCGAGCCTTACATACCCCACATGTGTCTCCCGATCCTACGCATTTGACATGGGCTGTCCTGGAAGATAGATATTCGTCAACACATAGGATTGGCAAGATATGATGGTCAAGAAAACAGATAACAGCGATGGAGCAAAGCATAGAAAGGTGAGAATGTGAGACAGGTCTTACTGGTTATGAGGAACAGCACCACCTCCCACCACTGCTTGTTTCATTGGTCTCCCCCTGCAACACCACCGCCTTCCCATTGCTTAATGACTGCAGCTCACTTTTCTTCTGCTCTTGAGATTGAAATACCTTCCGGCTTAGTATAGTGTAGATCTCCTTGACAACAGTTTGAAAAGCTGATGCAACGTTTGATGAGTCCAGGGCCGAGGTTTCCATGAAGAATAGACCCTGAGCCTCAGCCAGGGCTTGGCCTTCTGCAGTGCTCACCTCACGAGCATGCTTCAGGTCGGTCTTGTTGCCCACCAGGATTGTGACAACATTCATATCGGAATGAGCTGTAATCAAATGAGTCAGAAATGTGAGGTAAAAGCATGAACCGAATAAGAAAAAGGTCCAGTGTTGAAATTTAAAACAAAGTGCATCTTGCTTTGAGTTGCAATAGTCCATGGTCAGCCTTGAGATTATTGGTTCATTATGGCATGTGCATTAATGCTAAAAGCTCAAAAACCGTTCTAGATGACTAGGAGGTTCAGACTTGTAACACACAACCCCATTAATGAAAAAGAAAATGGTGAAGTATGCACTGAAATAAGTGTAATCCATGCAAAGGAATTAGGTAGATAGTGGTTCTTACTGTGCAGTTCATTAAGCCATCGACCAACACTATCAAAAGTCTGACGCCTGCTAATATCGTAAACAAGGAGAGCTCCAACAGCGCCTCGGTAGTAAGCAGATGTAACTGCTCTGAAGCGCTCTTGTCCAGCAGTGTCCCATATCTGAGCTTTAATTTCCTTTCCATCAATTACCAACTTTTGCGTCTGGAACTCCACTCCGATAGTGGACTTGGAGTTTGGGTAGAACTCGTTCCTTGCAAATCTTGCTAGCAAGTTTGATTTACCAACAGATGAATCGCCGATCAGAACGATTTTGAATAGATAGTCCTGACTTTGTTCCTCATCTCCATCATAAGCCATTGTGAAACAACTCTACTACAAGTACAGCAACACTTCCAGCGCTTGACAAAAGTACAACAGCCCTGTCATGGTTGCAGAGGTATGAGATCAGTATTCGGTACATGTACACGAAAAAGGGAAATGATTCAAAAGCGTAACAAAACAGATTTCTTAGTATTGACAGGAAACAGATCCCACAGATCTAGTTATATATCACATTCAGAATGTCATGAATAAGTCAAAATAATCACATGACATAGTAAAAACAGTAATCAGTTATTGGTTGATCATAAGTTTATGTTGAAAAGATTTAATGGACTAGAAATTATTCCTTTTCACCTTCAGAGCTCAAGCGATATCAAGAATACAAAGTTTTCTGAACTGCCAATTTAACAGCATGCATCCAGCAAAAGATTTGTCGAAACAATTGGAATTCAGAAGTAACAATAATCACAAAATAAGTGAACCGTTCATTTTCCAGCGGGAGTAACAAGTTAACAACACCTATGCTGATGAACAACTATGCAAACAACAAAGGCTCATCAGAAAGAACAAGTTTTATAGCTAGAATTTGCATCACACTAATAATGGGCGAGTTTGAACCAAAACATGGCACTAATTGTAAGAAAAGTACAGTTGATATCCACACAGATATGATCTATGAACTGAAAGAAACCATCTATAGGTCAGTATACTGTTTGACTCTTGAGCAAATTTGATTTTAAAAATAATGTCCTTTTCCAATCACAGGCCAACTAGAATGCAAATGCAAAGGGTATAATAGGACGAGAGAAAATGAGAAATCTACACGAAGTAGATGATACTGTCATAATGTAAGTTACTGTGGTACACCGGCCCTTAACTCGGAACGGAATGTCCTGGATCTGGAAAGTTCAAGCAAGACACCAGCTAGTGGATGTGAAGATCATGAAAAGGCCAATAATGGCACTGGATCAACCGATAATTTGTTGCAGCACGGCACCAATAGAACAGTGTGAAGTTCCTGCGGTCCTCAACAACCCATGCACCAAACATACCCATGAACCCAACACGGCACAACCCACAAAATGGGGGAAAACAATGTGGCAGCCAGGTTAGTGTTGTAGCCCCAAGCATGCCGAGGCATCTACTACAATCGAGTCACTATTTTCCTTAAGGCTGGTGATCAACAGTGATTTGCCCAGAACCCGAGAGATTTTCGATCACCCGCTACCCGCGCTCACATTCTCGTAACAGGAACCCCGGTTGACTTTACTTCCGCATTGCCCGCCAAATCACACAAAAACCCAACCGACTGTCCGAACACGAGGCTCAACAAGCCCACTCAATGAAGCCAGCACTGGGGGCCAGCCAGCAGACACCCGAGAATTACTGGAGAAAATGAACCGCGCCCGCACCTCGGCAGGCTGATCTCGCGCGCTCAGACGAAAAAAAAAACTAACCAAACTACGGACGAACGCACGGATTGGATTGGTACGGGCACGGCGCCGCGCAGCGAGCGAATCCACGACCAACCGAATGCGGATTGCGGAGGCGGAAACAACAAAACCAGGCCGTGGAGAGGCAGGGACAAGCAAGGGGGAATCCATCCATTCCATCGGGGCGACGCGGGGCTACTTGACTCACCAGCACGAGACGAGATCGCCGTCGGCGTCCCGATGGATCTCCGCCCCACCCCGACTAGGCCGAGGGCGGAGGAGCGGGGCGCCAGGTGGGCCGGCCGGCCGGCGTGCGGCGGGAGCGGGCCGACCTGTACGGCCGGGCGGGGAGGATCCGGCAGCGGGTGGGAAGCGAGCAGTGTGTCCGCGGGAGGGGCGGCGCGGCGCTGGCGGTGCGGTCGACGGCGGCGTGGACTCGCGGGATGCTAGGTTTGGACTTGGGGAGACAAGGGAGGGAAGGAGGGGGAGGCTGGGTGCGTGTGCTGGTGGAAGAGATCTAGATCCCCGGCCGCCCGCCCCGCCCCCGCGTCCACCGCTCTCGCCCGTTCGCTGCCTGCCTGCCCGTGTGTTCCGCCCCTGGGTGTGGTGGAACTCACGTACCGCGTGCGTGGTCTGTTTGCCGGAGCACCACCAGTGCGCAGCGCAACGCACTCCGTCTCTTTAAATTTTGCCAAGCCCTTTTTTTTACCGTCCTCCCGGATTTTTACCTCCTAGCCATGATGAGAAATCGAGAAGTGTAGTGTGCTCGTCATAAAAAAATAATTTGTTTTTGAAAACTACGAAAAAATACATTTGAATGTTGTTTTTCCCCTTCTGGACTGTTCAGCTGAAAGCTTTTACCCGAGCTGGAAGCAACTCAACTGGCCTCGGTCCTTTTAACACACTACTGTACGAGTACTTGCAAGTCCGTAGCGAAATTTTTACGGAGCAGCAGGCCGTCGCGAGTTTTTTTTACTTTGGAAACAGTACCCGGAGCTATCTATCAGTGGACTGTAGGCCGGTTCGCTGCATCTTGGACCGGTGGGGGCACGAGGAATTGAAAGCACCTGCAGTCCTGTGCGCCAGCGGCTGCCGGGCGAAGGCGACACTGACGGTGACAAGCAAGTGAGGCATCCGCAGAAGGGAAGCCCCCCCTCCCCCGCGCACTGGGAGGGAGCCCCCGCCCCTTGTCCTGCTGGTCTCTTCTGTTCCCGCGCAATTCAACAACAACGCCAAACCAACCGGTGTACCACACGGCAATGGCAATGCATTACGCTACGCCTACGCATCACCACCGGTCGATCCGATCCGGCGATCCGATCCGTCCGTAGCCCTGGCCCCAGTCTGCAGCGTACGTAACGTAACTGCGCGCGAGCTCGTAGGCATCATCTACCTGTAGCGTACTGTGTCGGCGTATACAGCCAAGCCGAGCCGGCAACATTAGTACTGTATGTGGTTGGGCTGATGAATGAGGTCGATGGTAATGGTATCGTAGTGTGGGAGGTTAACGCAACGCAATGCCTGTTGAGATCGCTGGGCCAGTCTAGGGGCCTGTTTAGATGCAAATTTGGGAGGGTGAATTTGGGAGATAGATGTCACTTCGTAATCATTGCGACACTGTAACATTTTCGTTTGTATGTGCGAAAAATTGTCCAAAAATTGATTAATTAGGCTCAAAATGTTCGTCTCGCATAGTACAACATAATTGTACAATTAGTTTTTGATTTCATCTATATTTAGTACTACATATATGTTATGATATTTGATGTGATGGGAAATCTTTTTTTCATAGTGTATTTAGGAGTTGCTTTTGGGGAATTTTTTGGAACTAAATACCACCTAGGTCAGTGAAGGCAGAGCTACCTGCCAGCCAAGTGCTTTGTCGCAGTGACAAGTGCTGTGCCCTGTAGCCTCTGGCCTGGGGGATAGGATAGGAGCAGCACAGAGGCGTGTGATGTGATGTGAGGATGGATGGATGGTCTGTTGGCAGTGAGCTGAAGTAAAGGAGCCTGCTCGGCTGCTCGCGTTGCAGGAATAGGAAGCAAAGCACCGTAGCGGAGCGGCAGCTCCTTGTTCTTGAGGTGGATGCAACTTTACGACACCACAGATGGTCCATGCCACGCCCCTCCCTTCAATTCTTTGCTTGCCACGCCGTCTTCCTTCCTTCTTTTATTCTTTTGCCCCTTTAATTTCTTTCCCTCTTTTTTTTTTCTTTGGTTTAGTGTTGTGGCATTGCTCAAGAAAGTCAAGATCGTAAACAATGCGGCTGTTGATCGATGTACCAAACCTGCGGGTTATTCCTGGCTTTGAGGGGAAGAAATGCATTTATTCTATCAGCAACTTTGCATTTTGCAACCTTTGTTGATTTTCAAGGATCTCAGGTTGCGACCTTTGCTGCATCGTTTTCAGTTTCAGGTAAATGTGGCGCTTTGGCTAATCTTTCCGCCGGGATTGGACTGAGAAAAAAGAAAAGAAAAGGGAACTATATATTTCCACCTACACTGCTACAGTACCTTACAGCAAGCAATGCAATGAATCTCTATGAACCATCTTGTCCACAGAAAAATTTCCCCTCGTCGCAGTGGCCTCAGGCCTGCTGGGGGTAGCTGCTGCTGCTGCCGCCTGCCTGGCTGCGTATGCACATGGACGCTGCGCGGGCAGGCAGCACAGTGCGATGCACTGCACGGACGCTGCAGCCTGCAGCACCACTCGTGGGCCTCGTTTGTTTGGATCCTAAGTTTGGTGCGAAATTTTGGGCTAAATTTTAAATTTTATAATTATTATATTACTGTATCATTTTATTTATATTTATAAATAATTATCTAATATTGATTAATTAGATTTAAAATATTCGTCTCATAAAGTATAATAAAATTATGTATTTATTTTTTTGTTTTATTTATATATGTATCGATATTTTGATATGATGAAAATCTTCTTTTTATACGTAGAATTTATGGTTGAAATTTTAGAACGCCAAGACAAGCTACAGTACCCGCTGCCTCCCTCTGCAATCTGCAGGCAGGAGTGTGCGACATGCAATCACCCACGCGTCGTCCCGTGCCACTGCCTCCTCCTCCTCCGCCGCCGCCGCGGCCGAGCTGATCCATTTCCTTTTCGGGACAGAGGAGGAAGAGACGCAAAATGGTAAAGTATATTCTCAAAGGCCCAAGTACTTTGCGATGTGCTTATCGTTGGGTCATGGGCTGATTTTGGGCTACAAGAGATGGCAGTCTTCTTGTGGGCCCGACTCGGCCCATCTCCTCCCCCTTCGCTTCCCTTCCCTTCCCTTCCCTTCCACCTGCCGCAAACGTCGCGGTTGCCGGAGGGAGAGGGAGAGGACGAGGCGGAGCTTGTTCCACTCCAATTTGATCTCTTCCTTTCCCCACCCCTCCTCTCTCTCTCTCCTTGCCTCGCCATGACGGGAGGCCAACTCCCACCAGCTGCTCCCGGCGCCGAAGCAACCGCGGCGGGCGAGCGCGATGAGCAGGCAAGCACGTCAGTACGCGTGCGGCCTCCGCTATTCCCTTCTCCTTCCTCTTCTCCAGCTCTCTTCTGTCTGCGTGACGCAGCGATGGTCTGATTGGGGCATTATGCGTGCGTGTGGTCATTGGTTCAGCTCGCGGGCGACGGAGGCGCCGAGAGGCGGGGGAGACGTAGGTGAAGGCCCCGGGCGGAGCGCGGGGAGAGACGAGCGCGCGCGGCTGGTCGCGGCGATGCCGGCGCCGCCACCGCCGGCGATGGCGGCGGCCTCGGGGGGTGTGAGCGCAGCGTATATGCCTCCGCCCGTACCTGTACAAGGGCGGCCTTGGTCGAGGTCGTCCATCCCATGGGCGAGGCTTGTGGTTGGATTGCTGCTTCTGGTGCTGCTGGGATACGCGTTCATCAAATGGGGCATCCCCTTTGTATCCGAGAAGGTGACGTTTCCTGTCTGTTCTCCAATTAGGATTGTAGGACCTATTTATTACGCGACAATTGCTCTCAATCCCTGCCGAGAATTTGTTCCATCTTCTCTCTCTCAAACCCAAATGGATTGTGCCCAATCCCCAAATCCAAACAAGCTTCACATATGATTTATCAATCAGATGATGTTTAATCACAATAGTCATGTAGTTTATTCGAGCTTTTCTTTAAAATCTCCAAATTGATGCGGTAGATGGCACGTACTTTTTCCGCATCATTGTCACGGTAATGCTTCGTGTTCTATGTTCTACGCGCCTGATATTGTAGGTCATCATGCCGATTATTCAATGGGAAGCAAAATCTTTTCGACGTCCCATGTTGGCGGCCGTGATAATTGTTTCTCTAGCACTCCTTCCGGTGGTGTTCCTGCCTTCTGGTCCACCAATGTGGCTAACAGGAATAATTTTCGGCTACGGTTTGGGCTTCTTGATCATCATGGCTGGGATCACCATCGGCATGTCGATACCTTATTGGATCGGCTTATTGTTTCGTGACCGCCTAAATGTAATGTTTATATGCTCTGTTTGATTACGATAACGATATGGTTTATTATTGTATCATTCTCCCACCCTTATACCCTCTCATTTGTTTGTCAATATACAGCTCTGGTTAGAAAAGAGATGGCCTCGGCAGATTGCTCTGATTAAACTGGCTGGTGAAGGGAGTTGGTGCAAACAATTCCGTGTCGCTGCATTGCTAAGAATCTCACCATTCCCATACGCACTGTTTAACTATGCTGTAACTGTCACTGAGATGAAGTTCAACCCTTACATATGTGGCTCAGTTTTTGGAATGATTCCTGATGTGTTCATCAACATCTACAGGTTAGATTCATATCAACACTTCATGGCTTAGTAATGTCTTGAGATGAATTTTGTTGATATCAGGATTAGTCTCGTTCAGTAGTTAGCCATAGACTGTGCAGTTCAATCAGAATCAACAGAGTCGAAGTGTTTATACTCCAGAAGTCCCAATTGTCATATCTTCATATTTTTGCACTATTTTTGTGCAGTGGGCGGCTGATACGCACATTGGCAGAACTGAATTATCGCAAGCATCGAATGACAACAGTTGAGATAGTGTACAACGTTGTCTCTGTTATTGTCGCTGTTGTCTTTGCGGTCGGATTTACAATATATGCGAGAAGAGCTCTAGATAACATGGAACGTTCAGAAGGCGTCTGTGTCGAACCTGGTGCCGCTGCTGCCTCGACTGAGTACAGAGAAAACCTTCAAGGTTGTTCCACTGCACATTCTGTACCAATTGATGTTGTATAAAAGCAAAATACATTACACCTCTAAGGTCTGGTTGCTTTGAAGCTCCAATCATGTAAATACACCACACTAGATTGGTAGAAGAGAAATGTTAACAACCAGCACCTATGGGATGGTCTGCTGCTGTGTTATGCTACTCTGTATATAACTGCTATTTCTGTAACGTGCTCATGCTGTGATTGCTGTCAAGTAGTTGCTCTTCAGACGTGTGATTGTTGCTTCTTCAGAAATGTATATTATGTGATGGCCTTGTCCCTTAACGTATTCCGCTTTCTATTATCACTTTTAGCAATCAGGCATGCTGCCTACCGGTTCCCAACTGATCGAGAACTTAAAACGGGCCGGGGGTTTGGTGTGGTTCTATTACTGAAACAACAATAGCCTGCTAATTTGTTCACGCTGGATCGTACATATAGCCATCCACAATGCCAGGTTATGCATGTTGATGCATTGATTTTTTTTAATCATCATAGTTCGATGTTTTCGCATGTCAAACGAAATGAGAGTGAAAATGTACAGAATGGCCTTTTCTTTTTCCAAAACCGAATTGCAAGTTGGCTTAGTTAAACGTATGCAAAGTACTTGGAGAGTACAGTACAGTCTTGCAAGCTAAGGAGCAGCTAGCTAGCCATGTGCATGGCGTACCGACGACAGAAGCCTTCCATGATTACTACAATGAGGAAGTGGTTGGTATACGAGGCTTCGCACTGCATCTTCCGACCACGACCAGCCATGCATTCGTCGGCGTGGCCTGGCCGGCCGGCGTGGGCCTACCGGGTTTGTGCTCATGATCATCAGCACGGAGAGCCGGTGCCGCTGGAGCCGGCGGAGAAGCTCCTCTCGAGGTAGAACGCCCGCAGCCTGGAGCTCCTGCTACCGGTGCTCGCGGAGTGCGACAGCACGGGGAGCCCCCACTGCGAGGAGAAGACGATGGCGGGGCAGTCCGCGGCCGCGTCGGCCGCCACCGCCGCCGCCAGGCGCCGCACGAGCTCCGCGACCAGCGCGGCCAGCCGCCGCGCGGGGAGCAGGAGCACCAGCCGCAGCGCCTTCCTGCTGCCCAGCGCCGCCGGCGCGCTGCTCCTCCACCTCATCCCGGCCGCCTTGCAGCTCCTCCTCCGCAGACGCAGCGGCCGCGGCCGCCTCGCCGTGGCAGTTGTGCTCGTGACGACCGCGGATTCCCCTGCTTCGCCGCCGCCGCGCAGGCGCTGGTACCGGCACGCCGAGCGCGGCAGCTGCCCGTCCCTCGCCATGAGCATCTCGAGACCCATGTGATGTGGTGAGCTAGCTGCTAAGGTGGCAACAAGCGATGCGACTGATCGATACAAAGTGAAGACTTGAACTCCGGTGTGGTGTGATTAGCTGTAGTGAGGATATGGAGCGTACGTGCGTATATATAGGCGTGGAACGGGAGCAAATTATTGAGGAGGGGCGCGGCACATGGAACGAATCGTCGCGAGCGCGCCCAGTTGGGAGCATAAGAAATGGGCGGGCAGCGACCCCGGGCGGCGCCTACACGGCCTGATTGCCTTTGACACATGCTTTCCACCACCAAAGATTATATAAAACTGGTGGTGAACGCATGCGTAGTTGTGGTGCACCTACACTCTCCATCCGTCTCTCCCTTGATGATCCCTCGATCTCGATCAATTTTTTAAAATGGGGTAATTAACAGTTGATACGCATATAGATATGGTATACATTAGTGTTGAGCTAATCCATCTCTGTCTAGTTCGGTTTGGGCATTGGTGCATGCATATGGGTGATTATACTAGAGTTTTTCTTTTTTTTTTTTGGGGTAGAGTAGAGCATGCATGATCTCTATCGGGACCAATTGTCATGATCAGTTGATCACCAATATAAGCTCCAATGATGCGCTACATCGGGACCATAGGGTGAGTGCGAGTTAGTGCAAATTTTCAATGTTTTTAATTACACATCAAACCCTTGATCTGAAGGGAAAGCAATATTTCAAAGATTATTACTGTGATTTTTAGATGGATTGAAAACTGAGTCCAGTGGCACATGCGCCGTCACCAGCATGATCTTCTTGGTCCAGTATGTGTGTTCGATTCGATCAATAGGAGCTTAATTACAATAGCATGGCATACCGCAAAAGCATATTCTTGCGTACCACGCGATGATTGAAGCGATCATTACACCATCACTTGACAGTTTGTTTACACGTAATTCTCACCCTTTTTGCGTTGCCGTAGCACAAAGAAACCACCTCTTTTTCCAAAACGAGAGCCTGGCACCGTCACCAGATGTACTTCAAGCATAAACAATCGCAACCGCAAGAAACTGTAGGGAGATTCTCACAAATCAGCAAGAGCAAATACATCGTGATCGATCATCTTTATACAAACGCAGCGTACGATAATTGTAAGGTGAATGCGTATGGTTAGGTTTTATCGTTAGGCCGTCATGTGCTATCATTAGCAAGGCATAAGAAAAGGTCACTAGAGGCCAATGCAAAGCCAATGATTGGGAAACGGCCGGCCAGGATGATTAGTTATGGTTTTAGTAATGGTATATACAATGCAGCTTTGACAGCTCGAGTGTTAAACCTAATAGCATGCATACCCTTTTGTAGGACGCAAATTGCGCCGTAGATACAAGCAAAACATATTCAACTTCAAAAGAACAATACTACGGAATCGCAGATCAGCTGCTGAGTCAGTGAGCAGTGTAGAGCCTCTCTGGTGTGTGAAGAACAGACGCGTAAGCCGTACAAGCTACAGCTAGCAGTGCAACATGTGGCGGAAGCAGTACAATTAAGCATGTGGCTGCACAGGATCCGTCCATGGAGTACAAAATGTCAACAACCATAAGTTAGAATGCAAGTACCGAAACATTCTTCATGCTAGGTTAGGAAACACTAGCAATCAAACATAAGCTTCAAAAGTTTATGAAAGAAACTCATCAGTAGGTATTAACAAGGTTCAGTGCCAACATGCAGCCAAGATCTGGAGCACTTTATAACTAAATTGCAGCCATCATCACCATAGAGTTTTTATAACAGGCCAACACAAGGTTCAATGCCATCATGCAGCCGATAACTGGAGCAATTGCATTAACCAGATTATAAACTATGTCCAGACAAACATTCTCGCAGCGCAGAGACCATGATGTACCATGCTGCTCCTAGATCCATAGTATATATTCTTCACCTCTAGAGGCGCTGCAACATGGAGCAAATTAAGCAATGAATGAATTAGCACGCTGCACACAAGTTCAAATGTGACATGGACAATGTTCTATGTACGCTTGACATTTATAAATCTCGGCACCGGGCGCTGTTTTGCAGAGAGCTATTGTACTTTTACTACTTTATTGCATTTGAACAGCTGCTGAATTCAAATTTCAGTGGTTTTCCTATGCTTGTTACATTTAAAATACAAGCTGAACTGTAACAGTATTCAACTTGGTTAGCATTGTGATCATTCCCAATGACATTGGATCTCAATTAAACTAGCAGAAAACATTAAACAACTGAATCATTGGAGTACAGAGAACTTGCTACAGACTAGCATGAATTTCTGTGTCACATATCGACCTCTTGACTCTTGAGTCACAGGTTATTTATATCTTTTCCTTATGATAGCCCTTGGTTCATCTAAATCAGTTATATTTTTGGTTGAGCAAAACAAAAGGTATCTTGTGGACAATTCAACCTCAGATCTAAAATACTCATATAAAATGCAGTACCCATGACTCGTGATCAGTCCACGTCCAAGCACATGACCTGTCTAACACGATTTTAGGGTGTACCCTAAATGAGTGTAATCTTGCATCGCTTCAGACTTAAGACAAGGCAGCATAAAAGATAACGATCAGAGATTAGGGTGTGCCCCCAAATTCTTACCTTGTGATGCACGAAAGATCAGAGATTTTCCAAGGCAAAATCACGCCATACATCCCCTTGTGCTGGTTGGCTTTCCTGGTCTGTTAGGTATTAAGAGCATAATTTCAGAAAATTCAGGATCAACTCTAGATAATGATCATATGATACTTGCTAAAATATATATCCAATGAATGTACTGCCAGCAATCTACCAGTGTTCAGTGTGCCTTACAATTGATAGGGAAAGCAATATTTCAAAGATTATTACTGTGATTTTTAGATGGATTGAAAACTGAGTCCAGTGGCACATGCGCCGTCACCAGCATGATCTTCTTGGTCCAGTATGTGTGTTCGATTCGATCAATAGGAGCTTAATTACAATAGCATGGCATACCGCAAAAGCATATTCTTGCGTACCACGCGATGATTGAAGCGATCATTACACCATCACTTGACAGTTTGTTTACACGTAATTCTCACCCTTTTTGCGTTGCCGTAGCACAAAGAAACCACCTCTTTTTCCAAAACGAGAGCCTGGCACCGTCACCAGATGTACTTCGAGCATAAACAATCGCAACCGCAAGAAACTGTAGGGAGATTCTCACAAATCAGCAAGAGCAAATACATCGTGATCGATCAGCTTTATACAAACGCAGCGTACGATAATTTTAAGGTGAATGCGTATGGTTAGGTTTTATCGTTAGGCCGTCATGTGCTATCATTAGCAAGGCATAAGAAAAGGTCACTAGAGGCCAATGCAAATCATGGCCAATGATTGGGAAACGGCCGGCCAGGATGATTGGTTATGGTTTTAGTAATGGTATATACAATGCAACTTTGACAGCTCGAGTGTTAAACCTAATAACATGCATACCCTTTTGTAGGACGCAAGTTGCGCCGTAGATACAAGGAAAATATATTCAACTTCAAGAGAACAATACTACGGA
>OAMR01000259.1:661548-691266 GCA_900205405.1 Echinochloa crus-galli | reverse complement strand
CGGCGTCGCCGACGTCCCCGTCGCGCAGTCGCTCATCAAGGCGGCCAGCAACGTCTGCTTCTCCCTCTTCGTGCTCGCCGTCCTCGTCGTCACCGTCGTCGCCGTCACCTACCAGCCGCCCGACCCCTGGCTCCAGTCCTCCGCCGCCATCACCACCTCGCTCTCCCGCGTCCTCCCCAACTCCACCTTCCTCGTCCCCGACGACTCGCTCCTCCCCACCGGCGAGGACTTCAACTCCTCCTCGGCCGTCCCCGCGCCGGCGCGCGCCGACGCCGGCCAGGACGACGCGCCCGCGGCCGTCGCGGCCGCCTCCGCCGCCGCCGCCGCCAACGGGACCTGCGACCCCGACGCGCCGCTCAACTGCTCCGACCCGCGCGTGCTCGCCGCCGTCAAGGCGTTCAACTCCAAGGCCTTCTTCCGCAAGTCCATCGTTTTCCTCAGCTACGAGGCGCCCGTGGCCGGACCCAAGCCCGGGCAGTGCGACGTCGCGTGGCGGTTCCGGAACAGGCGGGAGAAGTCGTGGCGCCGGTACAGGGACTACCGCAGGTTCAGCCTCACCTCGGCCGATGGGTGCGCTCTTGAGATCGTTAAAGTCGGCAAGTTCCGTTCGGGCACGAATGCAGCTCGGCGGCCATACCGGAAGGGCCCGAAGAGCCCCCGTGTGCCAGCACCACCAGTGGATGCAGAGATCAACGACACAATCCCGGTGGTCGGATCAGAAGCAGAGTTCAAGAAGGGAAAGTACTTGTACTACATGAGAGGTGGAGACCATTGCAAGAGCATGAACCTTCCCTCGTGCTCTGGTCGTGTACTCGGCAATGGCGGCTTGAGGACTTCCAGATTTTCAGTTCGCTCTTTCTGTTCTTTGTAGGGGCAATGTGCTGCTAATTTTGTGCAAGCCCATTGATGTATAATATATTTGGGCTGCATTTGGGTTCTTTTGGGCTGGTATCCTCTTTGGTGCCTCTTTGTACTCAATCAATCTGGGCCTCAACAGTCCACAGTCCACACTATTGAGAATCTCCACGACTGACAAAATATACTGAAGCTTCCCCCAATTTACCGCTTACCATAAATTTTGTTATTAAAATAGATTGTTAGATTAAGTTGGAAAGTTTATCCCCGAAACAGTTATCGCTACAAACGCTGACACGTACACACAAAAGCAATTTTAATACAAAGTCCCATTGCATTTTTACTAAAAATATCATGTTGGTAATCGAGCTACCAAAAATATCATGTTCTACAAAAAAAATCTCTTCTCTTATCTCCTCCAATAATAATTAGCAAAAATACAGATGTAGCATATAATTCCTATCAATGTGGTTGATCTTAACGTTGAACTCTTTACTGATGACAACTCAACTCCATTTACAGAAATAACAACAGTAAAACTTGAAAAGCTCTCCCACCAGTAATTTGAAGTTCCTTGCTCCTGTCTCTCACCAGCGAGCTGCGCTCGGTACCCTGCCGGCCGCGGTTCAAACCCCGATGGGGGCGAATTGTTGGCCGGAGGTGCGCGTTGAAAAAAAATTCCCTCGTCTGTCCCACGCCAAAGCACAGGCCAAAGGCCGGTCTAATCTCACTAGGCTACGGTGCCACTGTGTATGGGTGGGGTAGGGGTTCGGGGGTTTTCTCGACCTGTGTGAGAAGGTGTTCTTTCTTAATACAATGCCGTAGGGGTGGTGTCGAGTTTTTTTTCTCCTGTCTCTCTCAACCTCCCGGCAATCAAAGCCCCTCCTCCCTAATCGCCCCTCAGTCCTCCCTAATCGATCAGGCACTGACGTCTAACGTAACGAAGCAGCAAAGGCACACCGTACGTACACATGCTACTAGCTAGCACTGCTAGTCAGCAGTGACTCACCCCTTCACAAAACTTTCGTTTTCAGGGCAGTGCACGGGACATTTGCTCCACGCCGTAGGTGCGTGCGCGATCTTTCTTTCCCCTAAAAATACTACGGCGCGGCGCCGACACAACCGAGACAGCGCCCCGTGCCAGCCCACCTCATTCCTCTCCCATCTCACGCTCACCCACCGCTCCAATCTCAGCCACGCCACTCCCACCTCCCAGATCCAGCATGTCCTCCTCCTCCGACCAGGACGACGCCCCCGACGGCGGCGAGGACTCGCCCCTCTTCCGCCGCCGCGGGGGCCCCTCCTCCGGCGCCGGCGACGTCCCCGTCGCGCAGTCGCTCATCAAGGCGGCCAGCAACGTCTGCTTCTCCCTCTTCGTGCTCGCCGTCCTCGTCGTCACCGTCGTCGCCGTCACCTACCAGCCGCCCGACCCCTGGCTCCAGTCCTCCGCCGCCATCACCACCTCGCTCTCCCGCGTCCTCCCCAACTCCACCTTCCTCGTCCCCGACGACTCGCTCCTCCCCACCGGCGAGGACTTCAACTCCTCCTCGGCCGTCCCCGCGCCGACGCGCGGCGCCGACGCCGGCCAGGACGACGCGCCCGCGGCCGTCGCGGCCGCCTCCGCCGCCGCCGCCGCCAACGGGACCTGCGACCCCGACGCGCCGCTCAACTGCTCCGACCCGCGCGTGCTCGCCGCCGTCAAGGCGTTCAACTCCAAGGCCTTCTTCCGCAAGTCCATCGTGTTCCTCAGCTACGAGGCGCCCGTGCCCGGCCCCAAGCCCGGGCAGTGCGACGTCGCGTGGCGATTCCGGAACAAGCGGGAGAAGTCGTGGCGCCGGTACAGGGACTACCGCAGGTTCAGCCTCACCTCGGCCGATGGGTGCGCTCTTGAAATCGTTAAAGTCGGCAAGTTCCGTTCGGGGACGAATGCAGCTCGCCGGCCATACCGGAAGGGCCCGAAGAGCCCCCGTGTGCCAGCACCACCAGTGGATACAGAGATCAACGACACAATCCCGGTGGTTGGATCAGAAGCAGAGTTCAAGAAGGGAAAGTACTTGTACTACATGAGAGGTGGAGACCATTGCAAGAGCAGGGGTGGAAGGCGCAGAACAAAAAGATGTACCCAAACTTGGATGCCGATACATCACCTGATGCGATCGTGAATAAGGTGACCAAGCTTGTTAAGCCAATGAGAAATCTCTACATTGCAACTAATGAGCCATTCTATAACTACTTCGACAAGCTGAGGTCGCACTTCCATGTGCATTTGCTTGATGATTACAAGCAGCTCTGGTCAAACACTAGTGAATGGTACAATGAGACGACAACACTTAGTGGGGGTAAGCCTGTGCCATTTGATGAATACATGAGGGTGATTGTAGACACTGAGGTATTTTACAGATCAAAGACACAAGTTGAGACGTTCAACAACTTGACGAGGGATTGCAAAGATGGGATCAATACATGCAACTTGTGACACATGAGTTCATGTTTTGGTAACTTATTGGTGTTCATATACACTTCCTGTGGCTGGCACATTAAAATTCATAGGAACTTCGTCCAGGGTCTTTTGGCATACCATCTCAATGTATTTCATGTCATGGAATGTTTAATTGGTTGCCCGTTCATCTGAGTTGTGTGCCCTCCATTCTATTTTTTGTGTAGTTTATGTATTACTCTTCAAGTGTTGAAAGTTGAAACGTTCCAAAGTACTTAGTTGGTCATTTGCAATATCTCTGTTCTCTGTACCCAGCTAAATTAGCTGAGGACTATAGTTTTCATCGCATATCTGTTCTCATATGCAACTTACCAAAATACTATAAGTAGGAAATGAATCTGTTGGTACATAGTACATCTTACATTAGAGATATATTGTGCCCTATGCTGTTTTTTTTTCTTTTCTTTTTTATGACTGTACCTGGACATCTCAAGCAATGTTGAACCTGTGTAATATATAACATGCTAGCAGTCTTATATCACGGTCATCTGGCACTACTAGTTGACCAGGGCTAAGCTATTCAAGTCCACGTGGCATGTGGGCGTGGAGCATAAGGGTCACAACCAAATGTCCAAACAGAATTTTATGTATGACTTTCTCTTGGGTGGCAGCTATAATTATCTGCCTCTGTAGGTTGTTTGAGGGTAAAACATTAAAATCAGATTTCACAGTTAGTTCAAAGGAAAGCTATCAATCAAATGCCATCAATTGTTCTTTTAGGTCTTCAGTCAAAACTTCACTATCAAGAGAGGAGGTAGGTAGCACAAGTCCTTCACAATGATAGCGCACAAAATATTAGATCAGATGTCATTTTCAGTGTGTTATCACCACTTGGAGCAGCTGCAACTACATGTTGAGTTTTGACATAGCAGCTTGTCTGGGCAGCTGCTTCTATAAAAGAGTTAACCATGGACAATGGACAGCAAACGTACCAGATGATGTTTTAGGTTGCTGCCTGGTTTACATGATGTTTGAAATGTAAGTTGAATTACAATTATGGTTAACTTTTATTGTGATTGAATTGTCATTTTGGTTGGTTTAGTGTCTATATATACATCCTGAGCGATCTTGGAGATTCAGGTGGAGGATAAGGTAAAATAAAACGGAGATGAAAAATGAGGTAGAATATTTGAAGCTCCTTTTTAGCAGATCTTCGCGAAAGCAGAATATTATCTGATGTTTAATTACCGGTTCTCACGCACACGCCCAGGCACATGTAATTGATCGAAAGCACTTACGCATGTTGTAAGTACAGTTTATTTTATAGGTGTTGGTTGGAACATATCTGCTATATTAAATATTTGAAGCTGCTTTGACAAAAAGAAAATCTGTTCGCTTATTTAATTGATGAGTAAACAATTTTGTCAACGACCCTGTTGAAATGGCAAATGCATCAATGCGTATTTGCGATTTCGTAATTTTCATTTCCAGGTGACTCCCACCTGTACTTTCCCAAGGTGCATCGATCAAACAGAAATAGTTCTAGCTTGTCCCCAGTAGAAGTTGCTCGGTAGTAAGCTGGCTTTGCTGTCAGGTTATGAACTTTCGGGTTGAAGATTGTATTTGACTATTTTCATCGCTCCGTTATGCTTTTTTGTTCTGAAAAAAATGGCTTCAATACAGATATCGCATGCTGTTTCTTTGACACGAGTGCTCTTTTGCTGGTGTGTGCCTGGGCCTCTTTGCTGGTGTATCAGCAGTTCAGCACGGCACTTGGGCAAACAGCGATCAGGCAGGCAGCGCCGCGCCGCCTCTTTCCTCCTGGATCGGGCGATCACAATTCACTAGCAAGCACCAGGCCTACCCAATTAGCCCGTGGTGGCCTAACAGGGCTTCAAGCTATCCGGGCCGTGAAATTCTTCACAGACCAAGTTTTAAACACAACTAGCGGCCCGACTCGGCCCGGCCTCTCCAATCCCTTCGCCTCGTTCCCCTCTCCTAGCTCCGTTTCCCTCCGCGCCGCCGGCTGAAAGAAACCTAGTCGTCATCCTCCACGAGCGCCCGACGCTGGCCGCTCCTCCCCCAACCCCTCGCCGCTTCTCCCCATCTCTCAATTCGGTGGCGCGGCTGCTAGTGCTCCTGTTCGTTACTTCCGACTCCAGTGCTGCTGCTCTCCGCGGCTCCTGATCCCCGACTCCGTCGCTCGGCCACCGCTTGGCGCTGCGGCTAGCTGGGTGTGAATTGAGGTTTAGAGGTAGTTATTACAGCCGAGCGCCGCCATCATGGAGGTCGACGGCGAGGCGCAACCTTTCCGACTCTTCTCCCAGAGAACCAAGCGCAAGCCCAAGCTCAAGCCCGAGCCCGAAGTCCAGACCCGGCCAGAGCCCGGAAGCCCTGACCTCGCCGCCGTCGAGACCGACCAAGCAGGTACCGATCCGGCTCCCACCATCGTGACCGAGACCGGCGAGGCCGACGACGCCGAGGCCGCGGCCGGCGCTGCGCCCGCCACGTTCGCGGACCTCGGCCTGTCGCAGTGGCTGGTCGATTCGTGCAGCGCCCTGGGCATAAGGCGCCCCACGGCGGTGCAGCGCCGGTGCATCCCGCGCGCGCTGGCGGGGGAGGACGTGCTGGGCATCGCCGAGACCGGGAGCGGCAAGACGGCCGCGTTCGCGCTGCCCATCCTGCACCGCCTCGGGGAGGACCCCTACGGCGTCGCCGCGCTCGCGCTGGCCCCCACGCGGGAGCTCGCGGCGCAGCTCGCCGAGCAGTTCCGCGCGCTCGGGGCGCCGCTGGGGATTAGGTGCCTCGCGGCCATCGGAGGGTTCGAGTCGCTCGCGCAGGCCAAGGGGCTCGCACGCCGCCCCCACGTCGTCGTCGCCACCCCGGGCCGCATCGCCACGCTTGTCAAAGACGACCCTGACCTCGCCAAAGTATTCGCCCGCACCAAGGTTTGGCACACGACAATGTTCATTGTAGCGTCAAAACAGAGATTATTATTGATTTGCTCTTGATGGACCATGAGCATGCTGCTATGGAAACTTATTTATGCTCCATACTGAACTTACTATTCTTTTTTCACTTATTCCTAGAGAATTTATGTTCCCAAACTAGAAAATATTGCTGGTGTGTTCTGTTGCAACATAACAATCACAAATCGTCATTTGCATTTGTAGACTATAGAGGCAGGGAATGTTGTGTTGCTTATTTTAGTGATTATTTGATGGTTTTGATCTTTCACTGAGTCTCCTAAAGAGGAAATCAGTATAACCTTAAATTGGTTTTCACCAAGGCACACTGTTTTGGGTACACTTCGATGTTCTTGGTGGAGAATAACCTTTTGCTGTGTTTAAGGTCTATGTAATGTTGTTCATTGATACAATCATAGAGTAATTATGTTTTCAATGGCGCATTCCAGGATCGATGCAAATCATGCATACTGATGTTTATGATAGGAAATGGTAGTTTCAATGTTCTTCTATGTGCGCTCTTGGGTTTGCGTAGTTCATGTTTGAGTGTGAGTGTCTGAGAGGGTTATTCCTTTTAAGTGATCTGTGTTTTCTTGTACTTTCTAAGAAATGTTTCATTAACTTTAGCTACCAGTTCCAGATTACTGAAGCTTCTTTGTATCACAGTTTCTTGTGTTGGACGAGGCAGATAGAGTGCTAGATGTTAATTTTGAGGAGGAACTCCGGGTGATATTTGGCTGTTTACCAAAGAAGCGGCAAACCTTTTTGTTTTCAGCAACAATGTCAGATAATCTGCGATCTTTGCTAGAACTTTCTGGCAACAAGTCATACTTTTATGAAGCATATGAAGGATTCAAGACAGTAGAGACCTTAACGCAGCAATATATTCATGTTCCTAATGATGGAAAAGAGCTTCATCTTACATATCTTCTGTCAAAAATGAAGGACAAGGAGGACTCTATCCATAAGATGGGAGACCCTATCCGCTCAGCCATCGTATTTGTTTCCAAATGCAGGTATGCTAACCTAAGGCCCTAAACAAGAATTTCCAGAAACTATGCTCCTCCACACTATAACATTTCATAGCTAATGTTGTGTAAGAGATCCCCCCGGTTGTGTGCGGTCGCCATTGCTTTTAGTTTATTAAGTGTTTCTAGATTTTAAAAGAAATACCGAGTTGCTTACCCTTTTCTTGGCATGTGGCCGTGTACTTCAACAAACCTTCTGTTCCATTTTCCACTAAGGTGTAGCTATGGGCTATAGGTTAGGTAAATTATCCGTGTGGAATGTTTGCTTTTTTCCTTCCCAAAATGTAACATATAATCCATTTCGAAGTTCATTTCATTCACCTCATTTTACCTGAATTGCTTCCATTCTTTTTTTGTAGAACCTGCCTATTTTTGGATCTGCTGCTGGAAGAGCTCGGCTATTCTGCTGTTTCTTTGCATTCCCTCAAGTCTCAAGCGCAGAGGCTCTCAGCACTAAGTCGTTTTAAATCCGGTCAGGTTCCCGTATTGCTTGCTACAGATGTGGGCAGCCGTGGATTGGATATCCAGACTGTTGATCTTGTTATCAACTATGACATTCCATGGTGTGTTTTATAGTAATTCTTTTTGCAATACTTTAAGATTCTTTGTCAACACTTCTTTTGAATGTTGACATTTTGATGTTCTTGTTGCTACTTATTGTAGGTATCCACGCGATTACATCCATAGGGTTGGACGAACTGCAAGAGCTTCAAGGGGAGGTCTTGCTATAAGCTTTGTTACACAGGTTTGCTGAACTCTCTTAATGATGCTTTTACCCATTAAAATTATCATTTGTGCTACTATATTTTAAAGAAACTCCAGCCTAATTTTTACTGATGTGTAGCATTCCTAGATTACATAATTGTTTAGTGGCTGGTCGCAAAAAAATGTTTAATGGCATCCAGTATAAATTATTCAAGAAGGCTGGTTGAACAATTCCAATAGAAGTTTTTTTTTAAAAAAATGATTCTAATAGGCTACCAATTAATAAGCTCTACATGTGCCCACTAGTGTGGTATGTCTATACTTGAAGTGGATCAATTTAAAGAAAACTTGAATCAAAAAGCACATTCAAGATTCTTGGAACATGTTTCAGTTTTTGTCTCAGCATTGTGATGAATGCCTGTCTTAGTGGACTTGCATGCTTTTTCTGGTTGTGTCTACAGAAGGATATATGTCTTTTACATGAGATTGAAGATATTGTGGGGAAGCAGTTGGAGGCCTATGAGTGCAGTGACAAAGAAGTTACTAAAAATATTACAAAGGTATTCATTTTTTACCCCAAATAGCTAACTGTGTTTAGTTCTGCATCTCCGGCCATCTATTGCCCACTGAGTTTAGTATCTATTGCCCAACCTATTGCCCAACCTGTGTTTAGTATCTGTCTCTATGACCACTCAGTTATTCTCAACTATGCAAACATTACAGGTATTCAAAGCAAAGCGTCTTGCAAAAATGAAGATGGACGACGAGGGCCATGAAGAGAAAGTACAAGCCAGAAAAGAGCAAAAGAAAAGGGATCTGGCACGAAAGCGGAAACACGAAGAATGAACCCATGTACTGTAGCCGGCTACAACCATGGTTCATCGTTGATGTCTGTTCCCGATTTTCCATCTGTTGGTTGTGGCTTTGCTTAGTGTAGGGAGTAGTAACCACGAGGAATCGATGGTGGCTTATTCCAGTGAGCTCATCTAGTCGACTCTTCACATTTTTGTCAATGAGGAGATTATTACAGCGGTACATGTAAAATTTTGCACAGCAGTGATGGATGAATTCACCATTACGGCTCAGGGCCATAGATAATCAGGCTGAGAGAAAAAAAAAGCTATGTAATGCGTCATTGACTTGTTCACAGATCATCAAGTTGAAAAATACATATGTGCTGTTCGTCATTTAATGCTGCCTCTTTTGCTAGTTCTACCAGTGTCATGCATCTGACACCGTAGTGTTACTATGCAGAGCCCTCAAGGCCTCAAGGCACAAGTGTTAGTTGGAAGTTGGAATTAGGGCAGTTCTCTTGCATCGTTGACTCGTTGTAGTCGTCGTCTGCTCGTTCGATCAACTCGATGAAAACATTCCGTCGATGGAGACGAAGTTATTAATCTGCAGACCTGCAGTGGCGAAGTCCGCAGCCGCCACGCCCATCGCCAGCGCCTCGGCACGATTACGCGGCGGCGGTGGCCGCGGACTCGCAGCGCTGGACGTAGGTGGGCTTAAACTGACAAACCATACTGGGCTAGGTGGGCTTTCCTGGTTTGCAAGCCCAGGGGAGGGAAAGATATCCAAGGGAAGCTGCTGACTCGCAGCGGTTTAGTACCACCTCGCCAGTCGAAGCGGAGACGAGCTGAGCGCTGGCTACATAAGCAGGGCGAGGTGCAGCGGTAGAAGACACGCAGCTGCGTGGTGAGTACAAAGCGAATTATTCTTTCGCCTTTTACTAAAGAATACCGTGTGCACGCCACAAATAGCAGCGTACGCTTATTTTTGAAGGGCGCTTTCTCTTTTTGAGAGGGCCCCAACAATTTGATATTTAAAGTTTTTATCAAACCCGTGGCCTTCTGGAAATTGGAAATTTAAATTTTCATTCATGAACCCGTGGCCTTTCGGGAAATTGGAAATTTAAATCTTCATAAGTTTTGGTTATTGATCTGATGCTTACTGTATCCATTGCAAACTGAACAGATCAACTTCACTGTTTGACAATTTGTAGGACATTTTGGCTAGCCAAGTAAAGAATTTGTATTTGTCATTGCATTATTTCATCATCAGGGTTACAAAGAATGAACGAATTTGTGATGATCACGTATTCACGTATGTGTACCAGTCTACAATATCTACACGGGGAGCAGTTTTTACTCCCCCATTTTATTCTTTCTTTGTATACACAAATCCACCCAAAATGCTCAAGAAAAAAAAAGTCCCTCCATTCATCGAAACCGAATGGCTGGTCTGATTCTGTTCATCCTCTCGCCATCAGATGCGTCCGGAACGCCTCCCTCGGCGTCAGCGGCTCGCACCGCCCCCTCGCCATCGGGCTGCTCGACCGCTGCGGCGACGCGAACCGGGACGACGCCGCCCTGCCGCCGCCGCTGCCCAGCGCCAGCTGCTCGCAGCGGCCTCTCGCCGTCGGGCTGCCGGACCTCTGCGGCGAGGCGAACCGAGACGACGCCGCCCTGCCGGCGCCGGCGCCGCCGAGCCTCGGCGACAGGTGCATCTGCTCCAGCACCCGGAGCTGGAGCTCCGACGGGTAGTCCCGGACGCACACGATCCGGGGCCCGGCGCCCGTGGTCCACTTGAAGGACACCTGCTTCCCCAGCTGGTACGACTTGGTTTCCTTCTTCGAGCTGATCCTCTGCAGGATCTTCTCCCTCGGCACGGCCGTGTTGTCATCGCCGTCGTGGGGGCTCTCCTCGTGAGGATCTTCAGACGAGGCACTGTTGCTGGCCGTTGAGGTCTCGTCGTTTTGAACGGCGTCTTCTGATGAATCTTGTCTAGTGACCGTTGAAATGGGTGTCGGATTCGTCCTGGTTTCTTCCTGCTGTGAGAGGGAGACTTCTTCAGATATGGTGGATTCAGTGACTAGAGGCGCCTGGCAAGGGTTGGTATCTTGAGCTGCAACTGCTTCATCTTCAGGTTTGTCAGCAGCGGCGGCGCAGCAGTCGGAGGGGATGCTTTTCAGCCTGCTCCAGAACTCCTCATCATCTTCATCTGGGCTCATCTGTATCACAGCCATCGAGAGGGTTCAGAATATGCAAATTTTGCAACACTTTGTGAGGCACTGCATTTTTTTTCTTCTCTAATACTAATACGCAGGAGCTCTGCACATCGTTGTATTAAGGAGAAGATGAAAGTTTGGTTACAAGCAAAGTCGGAGGCACTGCATCTTTAAGACACCAATTATAATATGCTCACCTTGACGTCAGTAAGATCGACACTTTTGTCCTTGAGGAAGCTCTGGAATTCCTGGAAGTTCTCCTCAGTCGGGCGGTAGTGACCACTGTGAGGCCAAATAGCCTGTGAAAAATCATCAGCATGTGTCAGGGTATTCTATATTACAGAATTCTAGATTTGACGATAGAGATTAAAGATAGCATCAGCAGTTCAGCTCCACTGGATGTTTATGTATATTAAACGAACAGTACCTTCAGAACTCCATCTTCCACAACTAGTCGGCCAGCAGCAGATGTAGCCCCTCCGGCGAGGAAGCTGGAGTGCTGAAATGTGCCCTTTTTCTTCTGCAGTGGTGATTCATGGACAATGTTACATGATGAACCGGCACACGAAAGGCCACTGCATCGTGTTGGTAGTATGAAGGTAGCTGCAAAATTACCTGTCCAACATATAAATTCTTGGATGTGCTTAGAACAAAGATCCACTTGGCATCCCTCGGTCCACCAGAGGTGTCAAGGATTTGCCTGCTGTTCTTGAACATGAACCTGCCTTCCTCAATCACAACCTCATATTCCTCTCTTTCTTTCTGGAGAAATACAATTTGGACCATTATTTTCTGAAAAGAAACAGCAGCAGTATAAAGATGCTCTCTTCAGATTGTTTGCGGACGCTCACCGGACCAAGGTACTTGATGCACTGGCTCAGAAGCTTCGATCGCGGGCACCGCTCAAGATTGATTTCCCTTCCTTCTCCAACGTCGAGCCTGAATAAGGTAAACTAAACAAAGTCAAATCTCAACAACTGATGAAATATTTAGAAGAGGCAAATGTCATGGTCAGAGAGAGTGACACTAACCAGTAGAAGAATGGCTCCTTGCTTTCGCACCGCAGCCAGCAGTCATAGTAATAGTGAAGGTTATGACCGTAACGGTGTCGTGGGTCAATCTGTTCGTCAAAGTTTCAGCAATTCACATCAGCACATGCTTCACATGACACCCTAACTGACACAAAAATTGGGGAACATCTCCAGCGAAATTGCTAATACTCACAGCTTCGAGCCAGTGCTGCAACGCGAGTTTCTGGGCTTTCTCGTCCTTGGACAGCCCTTTGCCAACCTGAATTTGGTGGAATTCGCATGCCATTAGTACAGTTTTCGCCAACCTCACATGAAATTATTTGCAACTGATGAGAAGTGACAGATTGGCAGGTGTGCAAACCTTGGCAGCTCTGGTTCTTGCCCTCGCCCACTTGGACACCGCCGACTCCTGCCTCTCGATGTCAAAGAAGGAGACGGAGCTCCGCCTGAGCAGCGCGAAATCCAGCAGCTCCCACCTGCAAGAATCGCATCGAAAAACGGCGTTTTAGCAGCAGGAACGCGCAATGCCGCTGCGGATTCGGGAAGAAGAAGAAGAAAAGAAGTCTGTATATGTAGGTGGAGGTCAGCCGCGGCGTACGCACCAGCTCTGCTCGACGAGCACGGCGCAGTCGGCGAGGCGGCGGCGCGTGCGGAAGCTCTTGTACACCTTCTGCACCGTCACCGCCGCCGACTCGTGCTTCGGGCTCTCCGGCGCCGCCGCCGCCGCCGCGTCGGCGAACCTTGTCCGCACGAGCTCCCTGGGCATCGGCACGGGCGCCACGGTGGCGCGCGGCGACGCGACGGAGATCTTGGTCTCCACCTGCAGGCGCGCGCTGGGGCTCTGCTGCTCCAGCTTGAAGCTTAGCGACTCCTCGAACCGGAGCTTCCCGGAGCCCAGCGGCGCCTTCAGGGCCGCCGGCTCCCCGGCATTGCCGCCGCCCGGCGGCGCCGGAAGGCCAGCTTCTGCCGGGGCGTCTTCCTCGTCCACAGGGCAAGAGAATAGCAAACCCATCACGACGGCGCTGCCACTGTCAATAACCCAGCACCTTCTTCCTCCTGCGGAAAAGAACGGCACAGGCCAACAAGTTCCGCCATTGTTCAGGCACCAGCTCGTAACGAAGCACACGGAATAAACAGATGAAGAAACCTGACGCAACGCAAAATCACTAACCTTCTTCTTCTTCCGGCAGCAGGTGCGCTTGTGAATTGTTCGTATCCTGGTTGACTCTTCTGGCCAGCGGATCGGAGGCCTCGAGATCAGAGTACAGTGAGGATCATTCAAGTCGGAGCTAGCTAACTACCCAAGGTGGCAGAAGAAGGCGATGGCCATATATAGCGCGGGGTGGGGAGGCCCTCGGATGCGGAAAAGCGCGGGGGTACGGCATGGTCGCGCGCCTCCACGTGTTGGTGTTCTTGCTTGAGAAGGGATGTCACTGGGATTTCCAGAGGCGAGGTGCGGTGCGGTGCGGCGGAGAGGGAGAGGTGGCTGACCCTGACCTGTCCTGTCCTTGTCCTGGTCAGTGAGAAGCGTGTACTGGGGCCGCAGCTACTACCTCGGTGGCCACCAAAGGAAAAAAAAAAAGAAGTGACTTTAGCTATAAAGGCTCTGTTTAGTTGCCGGTCAAATCATCAAATTTTTAAAAATTCTCTCTCCAAACTTCATTATTCACCTATCACATCAAATCTCTCTCTTATACATGTAATATTAAACGTGGGTAAATAAAAAAACTAGTTGCATGGTTTTGATGTACACGACGAGATGAATCTTTTGAGCCTAGCTAGGTCATGGTAGGACAATGTTTACCACAGACAAACAAAAAGTGCTACAGTGTCCGATGTGACTTTTTCACTTCATTTTTCACCTTTTCTCAGGAAGTAAACACCCATAAAGTGAAAAAAAGCAATATAAACATATCATTGATTTTTTTTGTTCGTTGGGTATCCCACATTTTTTCCTCTCTTGAGAATCATATCGGTCAGATGTTTGAAAATGATACTGTTACTGTATGCAATTTTCGTGTCATTGTAATTATTTTTGCTAACACCATGAATGTGAAACCAGGAAATTATGCCTTATTTTGGACACGTTTTGATTGTCAAGTCGACACATTTTTCAGCGGACAAAGCGAGTGTTATGGTTTTAGGGTAAAGAGATCGGTTGACTAGCGTAGCGACTCAAAATTGTGAAACTTTAACTATCAATAACTTTTAAAACATTTAATTTCCAAATCGCATGCCATACGAGTATTGTTGCCTTGAAGAGTGTTTTGGCAATATCATGTATGTATGGTTAATTTAATAAAAAAATCAGAATAGAAAATAGACTATTTCATAGGAAAATAGTGGTCAGAGTTGCATTTTAGAGACGTACAAAGTGAAACTATGTGGGGACTAGATATTGTATATATGGCTTATGTAGTTTGATACAAAGTAGAAAAAATACTGAAGAGAATTTTTTTTTAAAAAAAAGGAACATAACTAACTGAAACGTTTCTGTCAGTTTTTTTTTGGTATGGAGCCGAAAATTAGTGGAACAGATCAATTTTGGAAATTGCACTGGAAACGAAACAAACAAACAGATATCACTCGAAGCAATTCGGTTTTTGTTCGGTTTTTGTTTTTGTTTCGAATGGGTTAGTGAGTCCCAGTCCTCAAATTAGTTACAAATTCGCAGAAAAAGAACCGGCTGATTTCCCACACAAAGCACAGGAATCCCGAACCGGTGTTTACACGAGTTTCACATAAATCCAGTCAAATTCCTATGTGAACCACAATTTCCATGCTCCTAACAGTCCCAATTGAAACACTTGACCGGGCTGCTAGTAGCCTGTACACATTGTGCTTTCATTAGTCGTCGAGGCAAACTCAATCAGTTACTCCCTCCGTCCACCTTTGACATGCATATAAATGAGCAGCACAGAGACCAAGAAGAAATTAATCTTTTCTAGCATGTAAAAGCTGATAGGCTATGTATTAAATAGGCTACGAGTACCAAACAGACATGCCCAATCAGTTTAAGGCGGAATAGACTCTAACAATAAATAGACATATCAATTTTGGACTTCTTCTCCTCTCTAATACGTATATCAAATCTGAACGGATGGAGTATTACTGTTCACCATCGTATTATTACCAGGGGGTGTTTAGTTCATGGAGAAAGATAACAAGTGAAGTGAAAAAGTCACATCGGACACTGTAGCACTTTTCGTTTGTTTGTGGTAAACATTATCCTGTCATGACCTAACTAGGCTTAAAAGATTCGTCTCGTCGTGTACATCAAAACCATGTAACTAGTTTTTTTATTTACCCACGTTTAGTACTCCATGCATGAGAAGAGAGATTTGATTTGATAGGTAAATAGTGAAGTTTGGAAAGAGAATTTTTAAAAGTTTGATGATGTGACCGGGAACTAAACAAGGCCCAGGTGATTAGGTGTGCCCATCTGACCTGAGACGACCGAGTACACACTTTGTCACTTTCGTCGGGGGAGAAGAGAGAGAGAAAAGAGAAAAGGAGAGAATCATGTGACGCTTGCAGATGTGTACAGTACGTTGGAATGGAAGCGCATGATTTGGCCATTCGGGGTCAGGTCAGCCCCGCCAGTCTGTCCGGGACGTCACGCACGCACCGGCCGCCCTGATGCCTACGGCTTCCCGCACCGCCGACTCGCCGAGCGAGCGATCCGCTGAATTTGACTTGGTGACAGCAATGTGCCGCCGGCCGGCTCCGCTCCCGCTTCCTACCACCTTTTGGTGGTGTCTAGATGTTGAATTTGGGAGGGTGAATTTGAAAGTACGATGTTACTTCGTAATTATTGCGTCACTGTAGCATTTTTTTTGTCTCTGTGAAAAATTATCTAAAAATTGATTAATTAGGCTCAAAATGCTCGTCTCGCGGAACACAATAAAACTGTGCAATTAGTTTAATTTCATCTATATTTAGCACTCCATGCATGTTATGACATTTTGATGTGACGGGAAATCTTCTTTTTGCATGGTAAAATTTGGGAGTTGATTTTTACATCTAAACAGGGCTTTGTTTTGCCCATCCGTGCCGACGTACTGCCGTGTCGTGTCGAGGTGAGACCGCAACCGGGCGTTTCCCCGAGGAAATCATTGGTCGGCGCCGCGCTCGCGCGCGCTCGTCCGGTCCGGTCCTTGCCGGCTAAAAAACTCGGGTGTTGCCGGCCGGCGCGCCGCGCGTGTGGGCGTGTGAGCCGGTGAGCTCTGTCGCTCCTTTCCCACAGGTCGGTGCAGAGTGGTTAATTTGTTTAGCTAGTAGCTAGTAGTATAACGCAGCCAGGTGGGCGTGGACTCAAAAGTTCGGCTGGACGACTGATACGTGTTGCTGCTGTGCTTAAAAGTTCGAGTGAAAACTTTCTGCTCCGGGCGCGCTGTTAGGCTGTCATAGTGCACAAGTTTCGGAACAATAACGACGTGTCACAGTTCCAGGAAGCAAAAGCTCTTCCTGGAATCCCAACCAAAAGGACCTTCAATCTCTGACTACTGTTGTTGCTAGGAATACTGAGGCTAGTACTGACGACTGCTAGTGAGAAAACTAAACTGCGTGAGTTGAGGCAGAGGTCATATATACGCTGTCTTCTCTCGACGTGCGTACTCGTACGCAGCCTGCAAGTGGGTTGGAAACCAAACTATACCCACACCAACCCATTTTTATGAGAGAAATTATATAAATCCACTCCACTTCAAACCACCATCACCACACACCAATCCAACCAAACCATTTGAACTCATAATATAATAACCATTAGCCAAACTATGGTTACAATCCAATAAAAACCCATTTTTCAATAAGAACTCATTTCTCAAAAACGAATTATAATATAGATCTTTTCACACTGCTTTGCATAGAGTAGCTGCTAGGTATACTGAGTCATCTCCAACAAATTTCGGTCAATTTCGATGAAATTTTATAATGTGAACGCGAGGTTTTAATTTCATGGTCCGGCTCTACACAAAGAACCCATTTCAACGCAAACCAATCCAACTCAACCCATATTTACATAGAACATCCTCCACCCCACCCCATTAACTAATATAACCTATTTCAACCCACTCCAATACACTCCATATCAAAATCCAACCCATTAAACTCATTTGAACCCAAACCGTTTGCAGGGTAACGTACGTCGCCGGTGCAACAGGATGAGCAGGATTCAACTGGCGATCAATGCAAGAGGATTATGATGGCTGTGGGTCGCCAGGTGGGTCAGTACAGGGCGTGACAGTTCAACACTCTTTAATTGAGGTAGATCGATCGATCGATATCGTTCCATTGAATCCGACCCATCCATGCCGCTCGTGCGCCAACAATTAAGATGTCGTGACGCGCAAGCTCCGCACTAACTCATCTACAACTTAACAGCTCACAATGCAAATTATTGATTAGCATTTAGCAAACTATATACCATGCACGTATCACGTATGTACGTACGCATGTAGGTGTATAACTAGCTAGGTGTAAATTAAGAGCACCACGTACGTGGATGACGAAAGCTAATTAAGCGCAGACCAAAGTACAGTAATGAACAAATAATTGAGGCCAAGGATGCATGCATGAAGGCATCTGCAGGCGTGCCATGGTGTCCCCCGGCCACGCAACAGAATTGCTGGCCGCACGCGGCGCCACGCAACCGCTCGGACCCCAGAACCAGGGACACACTCGACGCATGCAGCCATGCATGGCCGGAGCCACACGATGACACGCACGCGAGACGTCGTCGTCGTCAATTAGAGACGCGCGCAACGAACAAATCAATAAACCACACGCGAGAGATTCCATGAGCACACAATTGCACAACCAGCCGGAATAAACTAGAGCAACTCCCAGAATTTTTCCGATGAACGGATCGGAGAGTGTTGCAAATAATCGCAGCAATTAAGAGTACGTATGTGAGATACTTATTATTATATGTATATAAATATCAACCCGAGAGTGATGAGTGGCTTAGCTTGCTTCAGCAGGCTACCAAAAATGCATGCAGCATCGTCACATCAGCTAGGCATCAGGCTGATAATGCATATGCATGCATAGGTTAGAGAGTTGACGATCGTGCGATGATTAGCAGGATAGGTCTGCAGGGTTATCTGTAGATGCGAGTTGTTTAGGGATGCTCATGGATCATGCGCGATATGATGTGTGCCTGCACCGCGAGACGGGGACAATAACGGTACTGCAAACTGTACAGCTGGGATCTCTCGGTTCCGGACAAAAAAATATTCACAGAATCACGCGCAGGAAGCTTCCATCGAGCTTCCGTCATACTACAGTACAGTACTTGTTGCATTCAGTTGCATAATTTTTTTTGTATATAAATGAACAAACTATACTTGCATTCTAGTACCCTTATTTTTCTTCGAAATGAACATAAATTACTTAGATGCTTATCAAAGCAGAAAAGAATATAATAAAGGAGAAAAGCACATACACGCTATACTTTTCCTTCACGCTCCATCTCTCTAGCTTTGTGCATATACTAGTGTATGTATATACTAGCTACTATATATATATGGATGTACCGGCATGGCCTTCTTTTAGCCTATTATATTTATATATTTTCTCTCCTTTTTGTACGCGCGGTGACTAAATCTATCTATGTCAGGGCCGGTGCGTCCACTCGGTGTTTGCTACACTTTACAACCAACATATACTGTATGTACTCGATAGGTGACAATCCGGCGGTCAGGACTCAAGAAAAGATAGAAAGCGAGAGGCCTGCGCCGTGCGTACGTGCTGGATATGATATATGAAACCCTTGGAACGGAGACCGGCGCCGGCCGGCCGTGCATCATCAGCGAGAGGCGGCAACGGCGGTGCACGCGCCAGTATATATGCCGCCATGTGACAGTAGAGATCTTCCTAGCTGTGGCAATGATCAGATCGGTGGAGATGCGTGTGTATCAACATCACACTCTTCAGCTGACAACGCTTCTTAATTATTAGTGCATGGTCTTTTTCGATCGGTTTGTTCCGTGGGGATCGACTGGCCGGCCGGGGACCATATACATAACTACATAAGTATATATACTTGTACATACTGCATGCATGCACGCATGCATGTTCGATGCTACACGTACGCACTGATGGCGATAGTATTATACGGCCGGCGGATCTGCACCACCGGCCGTACGTTGCAGCATTGAAGAACAATCACACTGGATCAGCTGGAGTGGAGCATGGCACAAGCAGCTGGCGAGCAGTCGAGCTGAGCAATCACAATGATTGATCTGATCTATCAGAGCTTAACTCGCTAGCTGTCTGGTCAGGGTCAGCATCATATAAAAGCGTTGGCGGAGCTGAGCAGTAATAAATGCAGTCGAGCTGTGTGTGCGTGCATCCATCATCCGTACGTGGCACACTCACGGTATATGGAAGCGCCGCGCCTCTCGTCTGCACGATGATGCCCTGGTACGTGTGGTCCTAGTTGATTCCTCGGCCATGCGTACAGTCTGGCTGCGCCGACGAGATCGAGAACAGGTGTACGTGCCTTGTGCAGGACGTACGGGATCTTGGATGCACAACACGAGCGGGGAGTTTGTCCTTTGTTTCTGGCAGTTGATGCTCCGAGTTGGCACAGCCATGCGCATGGCTTAACCCAAAACACGCTCTAATTAATAAAGCAGGTTGGCATAGCTCTCTACACAAGTGCATGCGTGCTTAAACAGATTGGCACACAGGAGTCTCCCTGACAAATACCGCTAACTATTCCACGTGTGGATGCAAGGTTTATATATCACAGAGTCCAGCAGTGTTCGTCAGAGGCTGCACGACCAGCTAGCCGGAGACGCGTGCAGAGATGACAGAACACGAGATGCGGATCCGAGCTGTTTGGTGGCTCCAGACTCCAGTCCAAATTAAGGAGCGAGGACAGATGGGGATCAATGGCCGGGGATGCCGATGACCTTACGTTACCGTGGTACGTGCACGTACCACACAGTACCGCACATTCTTTCCTGCACACAGTAGTACAGTACCATGTGCCTCTAGTCCTCTACCGATAACAGCGTCTACTACTAATCAAATAAACATCTAAAATGCATCATGTACGGTGTCATGTTTACCACTACGCAAAGCTTGGTAAACTAGTGGAGTCACGGTGCATCAGCCTACCCATCATTCAAATCTTCTTCTTTTTTTCTTTTCAAAAGGATCAGGATTCAAATTTGGGTGTACGTTTGTCTAGTAAGATATTTTTATGTTTATTAGTGGTTGTACAATTTTTTTTAGTTTGTGCAAGAACTGGAATTTGCACTTCATTCATAAAAAAAACATAAGCACATCACCAATGCATGACATAGCTGATAAAAACCAATTTTTTATCTCCAGTTTGCCTTGTTTTCTCATGAATGTATTTTTTTTGTAAAAGGGGCTTTCATCATGTATCCCATATGGACGAAATCTAATGCATAAGTAGACAAAACCAGCCTTTTTCCGTAGCTAAGTGAAACAAAAGCTACCAGTATAATACGGTCCAAACCTAATTCATGAGCAACTAGCTAGTTATTAATATCCTGATGGAGGAGGCACCAATTATTTGAAGTGATCCAGATCAAGCATGCCCTAGCTACCACCTTTCCGCAGCGGACAGCTCGGAGAAGCTAGGGACGGGACCGACGACGATATGGGTGCCGCAGCCAACATCTCCCCACCTCCGATCCATTCGCCCCACTGTTCCAAGATCTTGATGTTGGTCCATGCATCTCCCACAACTATACTAAGGCCTTGTTTAGATGTTAGAATTGGAAAGGTGAATTTAGGAGTATGATGTCACTTCGTAATCATTGCACTACTGTAGCATTTCGTTTGTATTTGTGAAAAATTGTCCAAAAATTGATTAATTAGGCTCAAAATGTTCGTCTCGCAGAGCACAACAAAACTGTGTAATTAATTTTTGATTTCATCTATATTTAGTATTCTATGCATGTCATGACATTTTGATGTGATGGGGAATCTTCTTTTTGCATAGTAAATTTGGAAGTGGAATTTGGGATCTAAACAAGGCCTAATACACACTGTTAGGTTAAAAGTTCGCCTCCAACCTTTGACTTGGCTCAAAAAGAATAGCAAAGAAATCCCATCTATACGAGCAGGTAAGAAGAGATGCGGATTGGATTGATGAGCAAGGAGTCAAATGCTGCTGCTGCTGCCGCCTATTCGTATGAACATGGACCCTTTTCTTGGAACATAAAACCGTATAAAAGTACACACCACCACACCGTGAGACTGATGATGAGATGAGGCCTCCTCCTGATGGAAGTCTTGAGGGCGATTGCATATTTGCATGTAGCATGATTGACTTAAAAAAGGGTTGTGTGCAAACGTACGTATGTCAGGCTCCAGCTTGTCCAACAACAGGTCCAGCTGTTGGCCTCATTGAGTAAAGGCTATTTTAGTCGTAAACTAATCACTCTGTGTACGTCGACGCTGATCATCAGAGCTTCAGAATAGGCGGTGTACGTGATCTTTCGGTGAGCATTGACATGTGCAGTTTCATATATGCTTCCCTTGCAGCATATACTCCCTCCATTCTAAAAAAACCTGACGTTTAGGACAGCGACACGGTCTCCAAAACACAACTTTGACCTCTTATTATTTTAAAAATATTTATCAAAGAGTGGTATATGTATACTTTTATAAAAATATTTTTCAAGACAAATCTATTTATATAGTTTTCATATTTGTAAACTCAACAATTTAAAAGTTATTGATGATTTATATTTCCAATGTTTGACCTAAATCTTGTCCTAAACGTCAGGTTTTTCAGAACGGAGGGAGTATATTCTTCGTCTGATCGATCACCCCGGATTCGGCAACAGTGGTCTGTGTAGTAAGATATCCATACAAATCGCGCGCTCTACATCGCCCTTGTCTACTCCCGTACTAGTATATTCCGCGAGCTCGCTGGCCTTGCTGCCACCGTACACGCCATCCCCCCGGCCTCCACATGTTCCAGAAGTACGGAATCTATGACGACGCTGCATGTGTAGACCGGTTCAAATAAAACTCAGGGTTTCGAATATTTTCGATCTTCTAGTAAAAACGGGTTCTCTTTGAATACTAGCTCGTCATCCAGTACACACGCATGGAGAATTAATTCCCAAGAAACCCCGTATGTACGTGCAGGATATATCCATAGAAGCACTATATACCAATCTTATCGACTGATGATCTTCCTTTCTTTTGGCACTTTTTGGTCGAAACTTTTCCTTGAAAAAATTCCGAGGCCCACCGGCTCTGCGCTTTACACCTGACTGACCCAAAATGGTGCCCGGCCACCGTACCAAACGAATCGAGCGGTGGATACAACCGGCGACGTAGTGCGCCTCGGCACCAGGGGATCCGTCGTCAGAAATGGACGAAAAGATCGGCGAGGGTAACCGAGGATTCATTCATGCCTTTAAGCCGAATGACCCGATCGGCCCATTAGTTTGGTGCGCCGGCGTACGTCCGTCTCCTGGCCGGGCCGGGGCCCCGATGGAGCCGTCGGCGTCACCGACGAACAGGGCCACCGCCGCGCCGCAGATCCTCACGCGGTTCCACAGCGCCGTGCAATGTGACATGAAACAACTACCGCATATATCCCGCCGCGAGTAGTCAAGAGGCCGGGGTCCCGAGTGACTCCGGAGCCAGAAATCAGAAATCAATGAATGGATAAGTGAATGGGATCGCATGAAGCGACCGTGTGGGATAGCGACCGGCCGGGGCATAAAGCTAGCTGCCAGGGTATATGTATATACGGAGTATGATATATCATCTCTTGCGTAAGCAGGGGATGATGGATGGATGGATGCACGGATGGGCAGCAGATGATGGCAATGCCGCACCTAGAACGAATGGACCGAGCATCGTTACGTTCTCATCATACTTAGCCAGCAGGGGCTTCTATATAGGCCTCTACTCTAAAATTTGGAGGCTTAAAGCAAAAACATAACTCCAGCAGGACCTTCAAATAATCCTCCATTTTACATAGCCCTCCAAATCTCCCCTCCAAACCTCCATTTCTAGAGGCCCTCCAATTCCCCCTTCAATAGTAGGCCCCCTCCAAGCATGAGGTTGACAGGTGGGTCCATGGAGAAATAGAGGCCCGAATACATATGTCTACTGGAGTTGAGTGTTTATTTTGGACCTCTATTTTTTAGAGATGGGCCTGCAAATGAGTTTTGAAGGCCTCAATTTAAAGACCTCCGCTGGAGTTGCTCTTATCCGGCCCGTCACTCTTTCGTTCCCTCGCTCCGCCGGAACGAGCGAGGTCAACACGCGTCTTGTGGTTTGCAGACATGGAAAAGGGCTCAGTAGGAACAGCATGTTGGTCTGTGTGGTTTAAGTTAGGACGAGTAAAAGACCAGGGAAGTAGTACGTCATCGTGAAATAAGGCGATTAATGTAGGTGTGTTGCTGGTCGCCCAGCAAGCAATTCAAGGTCTACGTCGTCGGGGAAGATGCCGGCCACCTGGGTGTGAAGGAGACCCTACGGCTCGGGTGACATAGACCTGCACGTACTGAGCTGGCGCGGTTCTTTGTTTAAGCTCGCGGACGCTACCAGATCGAGGTCAAAATCAAAGTTGCAGTAGACGCTATCAGAGGTCAAAATCAAAAGGTTGTAATAAACAAGTCGCCTGCTATATATTTCCTTGGCACGGAGACTTTGGGGTGAGCTAGGTATGGGGGTTGGTATCGGTACGACTGTTATTCTGGCTGCCAAACTTTGTTGCTACGAAAGTCCAAGTCGACAGGTGAACGCGCCCGTGGTCCATGAATGCCATATATGCCTGCCCGGACTACTCGACAGTCGTGGCGTATCGTACCGCGGTCACACGGGTACGTCCACCCTCGCGGCTGAAAACGTACGTACGCCCATGGTTGCACGCACGCACGCATTCCTCACTTGGGCTCAGGTAGAAACAACCCCCGCGCGCTGTCCGTCATGTGCGGCTGGTTCACACTGCAACGCCGCCATGCCCACGACTCCACGAATGCGCGCTGGCCGAGCGCCGGCGGCGGGTAGCTGCTTGCCTAGGTGCCTTTCGCCAGCATGTCAACGCGGCCGCGCCTTTAGTTTAGCACGGGGCACGGGCGAGAGTTCCGGGGTGGTTGCGGTCAAGACGAGGTGCGCGTGCGCGCCCCGAGTTCCTTTTCTGCTCGATCGCCGCAGCACAGGCTGGAGCGGTGGAGCCCAGCCCAACAACGGCCGCGTCTCCGAGCGCAGAGACTCACCCACTCTGCGCCGCGCCCAGGCACAGGCGAGGCAGGCTTTGCCGAGCGCGTGCGCCGCAGCCCATCGCGGTGCCGCCGAGGCCCGAGAATGCCGGGCCAGCGGGAGCTGCTGTTTATTGACTCATGTCTGTGACGCTTCAGAGTGTTTTACATCCGTTGCAAGTTCACGCCTGGAACTTTGGCATGAGTTGATCCCTCTCGGTTTACGACGAATCCAAGGCCCTACTTTGGCAGAGCCCAGCGATGTAAACTGATCGTTTCACAATGCGCATTACATGATTGATTGAAAGCATACATCGCCGAGATATATCATAATCCAACCAACTTTTATTCATATCACAAAGCTTCCTAATCACCCGGAGCAGTCACGCGGCAGCCAGAGTGCGAAACCACTTGGGAACAAGCGACCGAATCCATCCGTCCATCAACTCTGAAATGGTAACCTGCATTCCGAAACCTCCAGGGAGAGTAACAGTGCATAGTCTGACGATACAATTAGGCATGATATAGGCACACACCACACATCATATGGTTCATATTCAGAAAGACATAGCAAGTAGGTCACCACGCGCTAATTCACAGCAGCAGCAGCTCTAGACCATAAAACTACTTCACCCGCTAACAGAAAGAGACCTCTCTCTTCGCGGGGATCTGCGGTATCCCTCCATGTAGGGGCTCCCACTTCTTGATCTGCTGTCAACAGGTGAGCGGGAGTAGGACCTCTCTCTGAGTCTGTGCTTTGGATTCGGAGGCGAAGGAGACCTATCAATGAAGCCAACATGTTCGAACCGTATCAGTGAGAAGTGCGTGGATACACTCTGTATGACCAAAAGATACAAGGGGCACATATACCTTGAGTAGCTGCGGGACCGAGAGCGCCCCCTAGAATAAGGAGGGGACCTAGAGCGAGAATACCTCCGATCATAAGAACGACCTCTGCAATGTGCAGCAAACAATGAATATCTAGAGAAACAATGTGCCATTCAGCACCAAGGTAGTCGCACTGGGAATAACCAACAGACCTGACTCTGTCTCTAGCTCTCATCTCTTGAGGCTTCTTTCTATTCTCCTCTGCAAATACAACAGTTATTTGCCTACCAAGAACTACCTGCCCATCCATGTAGTACTTTGCATCGGCAGCATCTTCAGGATTATAAAATTGGATAAACCCAAATCCGCGGGGCTCTCTGTAGAGGACCCATGAAAATTCAGTATGAGAATTCTAAAAACTTATGCTCATTTTTCAAAGGGAAAAGGACAAAAGTTTTGATAGAACTGCTGAGTGCTGATAGGAATAAGGGGGGGAAAAGTTAAACAGGTAAAAGTGCACTGGATTGCTGCTGACCTTTCACCCATGCGGGTTCAAATACAAACTCGAAATTCTTCATGACTTGAGTATCCCTTAAACTTGTGTAACTATAATTCTTCCCTTCTCTTGAACAGTACTGAGTACTCATTTAAGTTGCAGATCACTTAATTGAAATTCTCTATTTCTTCCTTCTCTTCAATAGTAGTCTTTTAAAATTCTCTATTTCTTCCTTCTCTTCAACAGTAATCTTTTAAATTCTCTATTTCTTCCTTCTCCTCAACAGTAATATTTTAGACTTGTTTCTTGAAAAATTTATTTTCACTTATCTCAAGAGGTGGGAAAAAGTAAAGATCTTCAAAGGTGTATTCTATGCCAATACCACAATGACATAAATGCATCTTGCCATAGGGTTGCAGCAACTTGTGCAATGCCACAAAGACACAAAGTTGCAGTGACAGCTACGTTTTTACAAGTAGCTTCCCAGTTGCAAAAGCCCATCAACGACAGTCTAGGTTGGTATCTTACCCAGTGTAATAATCTCTTGGGAGATATATATCTTTAAGTCGGCCAAACTGTCCGAATGGGCGGCGAAGGTCTTCGGGTCTGCAACCGATGTATTATGCGTCAGAGGTGACAAAAACATGAAGAAGGGACACTACATATGATGGCAGAAGCATGCACATGAGAACCATAACCGAACAGTAAGGGCTAGAAAAAGCATCAAGAGAATTCACACCGGTGTCAGCTAATATGCATACTTTTTCATGGACACATATAAAGCAAACTCTGATTTGGCTAGTGGTAAAATCTCACATGTACTGGCATTGCCACGTGGCAGCACTGGTCGAACAGATATGTAAAGTCCCACATGTACTGGCATAGCCACGTGGCAGCACTGGTCGAACGGATATATCTTTGCAACCTATACCACTATTATTTCATTTAAGGAAGAATCCTAGAATTGCATAATAACTGGTGTTCCATAAGTTATCCTAGCTCCAGACTATATTCAAATAATTGCTAGGTTTAAAAGATCAGATTCTCTTAAATGTGTAATTGAGAACATTGCAGATGTGCACTTCGATTAGTTTCTGAGCATGCAAGGCACTGGACTGAGTTTGAATATGTAAGTGATTAACAAACTACTCTGTTATACAGCACACCTGCAGCTGTATAGCTGCAGTTGCAGGAAAAAGTGAAAGTTGCACAAATCTTTACCTGCAGTCCCGACGGAGATTCCTGACCAAAAGACTGGTTGGGAGATCTCTACCACGGCCACCATAATGATCACGGGGACTTGGGCTACGAGCCCTTCTCACGAGCAAACTGTAAAAAAACTAACAAATCGTTAACCACCCAACCATTTCCGCAGTAGAACCATCACCAGTCATCTACATACCGCGCTCATCTAGATCATAATGTAGGGCAAACAAATGAATTGTATGGATAATTAGCATCCATCTTGATCGAAAACTAGGGTTCACAGATTATCACCAATGATCCAATCCCCAAAACAGCTACTCCTGACAGTTCACAACTACTAATCCCCGGGTCCCCTTCAAAAAATTAGAAAAACTAATCTGCGAGGCAAACTGCGAGAAAGGAACCAAAGCTCGCGCTTACCGCAACGCAACCGAGGCCGGATCAGTCGGGAGCTTGAGGGGGGAGGACGGAGGAGGAGCGCTTCGATTAGTCGGCTCGAGTCTGGAAACTTCGGGAGGCGACGCGAGAAGGCGCCGGCGCTTTATCACGCGGACGGCGCCGTACAGCCGTTGGATCGGGACACGCGTTGTAACGGAATGCGGTTGGGCTCGCCGAACGCGGTCGTGTGGGCTGTGAGGGTACAACGCAGCAATGTGGGCTGCTGGACGATGTTCCTGGGCCTTTGTAGGCTTATTTTCCTCTGAAACGAAGTGAAAATAAGATGAGAGATGTTCCTACGCAACAGTCCCATATCTTGATCCTTCTGTTTGATTTTGATCTTGATCTCATCTTAACAAATGTAAAAAAAGAAGAAGAGGAAATAAGTACGAAAACCTAGAAGATTGTTTATGGAAAAAAGTAATAATACAGAAGGCTTTTGCAAAGTGGTCAGCTAAGCCTGTGACATGCTTAGAGATGAGGGACAAACTAATGAGCCTTTCTTGCAATGTCCAGTGGCCACAAGCCCCACGAAAATGAACAAGTCTAGAAAGGGGAGCATTTTATCCCAGAAGCATAAAGCATGCATAACCAATTAACCTTAAAGTATTCACATACTGCTTTGTGCTTTACTCAGCAGTTGTCTACTTAGAAATGTAACATTTGCATTTTGCATAGACGAAAGGTGATCTCGGGCGCGATTTTATTAGAAAAATAAAAGAAAAATTGGCCGAATGGATAAACATCCTGAAGGCATTGTTTGAAAGGTCGAGAAAAGGCACCGAATGCTACATGCGGGGTCTTAATCCATATCTTTTTGGAACACACACATCAAAGGGCATTTTTTTAGAATCAGGGTACTTCGGTAGTTGTAGCCTCACAACTGGAGGACTTCCCACCATGCTATAAGCGTGTTCTCAGGATGCGATTTAGCAAGAATGTGTCTGGGCACACATGTTTGTATTTTGTAAACATTAGTTCAAGAAGGAGAGGAGCATTCGAGTTGATCCGAAGACTTGAACTCAGAAACATCTGCATACATGGTGTTTTTGCTTACATTCTGGCGTCCTTACGTTATATTCTTGATATTGTGGTTTTATTACACCTCTCGTTCAGTACATCTACAGTATCTATTCATGTATGTATGTGAACACACAACCCTACATAAGCACACCCTACATATTACCCTAACTCACACAAAGAACCGGACCTAAAACTATAAACTCTGGTAGCATCCCTGAAGAATCGTGCTTTTTGATATACTCCGTATGATATATCACATCATCAACATCTTTTGGTCGTGTCTCCCTGTTTTGTGAAAAGAGCGCAGAAGGAACATATACTTGGTTCGCGTCATTAAATAATCCGTCGTTAAGCCATCCGTTAGATATACAAATTAACTCTGGCAGCTTAGGAATCCATTTAAGTGATCGAAAATGATGGTGATGGAAAACCCTAGAATGGCCGGTGTGGCCATTGTGTTTTCCACAATTGACTACATGGAGCCGCACTTGATGGTGACTCCATTTTCGTGTCTGATGTGGTAGTACCAACCACCTACGCCATTATATATCTCTCCACATGGATTCCCTATAAGCATGTACAACAAAAAGATAAGGTACAAGAGGCATGGAGAATATTGTAAAACGCAAAGGTGAACCTTTTGGAACTTCATTTTTCTTTTGTGAATTTGAAAGTGAATATGCAAGCAACATGAATGGGAAGGGTAGAAGAAAAGGTGAATGTGCATGATCACTAATTCACTATGCAAGCGTGTGCAATGTGCATGATTGATCTGGAGTGGACAGAACCGTTGGAAACTTTAGAACATGAACACTACTAATCTTCTTTTCGTGGACCGATGCTTAAGATTCCTTAATAAATTTTAGACTCTTATAAAATTCATTTCTTCTTCTTTTTCTAGCAAAGACAGATATTCCTCTAGTGTAAAAAAGAACAAAGATTAGAGGAAAAGCGCAAATGCAAACAAAGTCATGTTGATTGATCATTAGTCTATAATCACAAAGGCTTAATTCGCATACACATCATCCACACGCCCAATCTGTGGTCACTGATCGCAACACCAAACGAGAAGTGATCAGTGGTCACAGGTCAGTCGTGTTCTCTCCCTGGTGCCACGTGCCCCGGCGTTCCTCATTTTTTTCCCCGTTGCCGCGTTTTGGCAGTATTTAACCTCCTAATCTGTCGCCTAAAAAATAAATAATCTGCCTAATTAATCCTCGTCAGATATAGCAGCTATTAGTGCCAATAAAATGGAGGGGGAAGGTTACATATTCAGCTTTCCTTCCTGGACTCTGGACTCTTCTCAAGTGCTGCAAACAGAAGGTTAGGTTAGAGGGTTCCGGCCTTCCATCTTACAAGAAGCCATCGGCGCTGCTCTGTTCTGTTTCTCCTGTCGTTGGCATCGTCTGGTAGCTCTGGTTCAAAGGTACGATCCCTCTGAATTCCCTCTGATGCAGTGATGCTCCTCTTCCCTTTATGG
>OAMR01000259.1:648426-661011 GCA_900205405.1 Echinochloa crus-galli | reverse complement strand
ACGAACATTTTAAGCCTAATTAATCAATTTTTGACAATTTTTCACACATACAAACGAAATGCTACAATGACACAATGATTATGAAGTGACATCATATTTCCAAATTTACCTCGGCCAAAAAGTCAGCACTCAGCACAGGCCTCCAAAGAGTTTCCAGCGGAAAAATCGGTATCGACGCGTGGAGAACAACTTGCACACACGGTAACGGTAGCAGGAGAAAACGTGGCAGCTGGCCACTCTGTCCGCACGTCGTCTTCTCAGACTCCTGAATTCTGACGAGCCACAGGCCACAGCTGAGGCCTTGTTTAGTTCCGCCGAATCCGCTCTGACGCGGGACTGTTGGTGGGCCGCTGTATCATTCCGTTTGTATGTGTAAAAAATAATCCAAAAATTTATTAATTAGGCTCAAAATGTTCGTCTCGCAGAGTACAACAAAACTGTGCAATTAGTTTTTTTATTTTATCTACATTTAGTACTCCATGCATGTTATGACATTTTAATGTGATGAGAATCTTCTTTTTGCATAGTGAACTTTAGGGGTAGAATTTGGGATCTAAACAAAACCTCAAAGACGCAGCCCTGCCGCGCTAAAAAAAAGCGGCTGTGAGTTTTTGCAGGAGGCTTCTTAGTGTGTTTAGTTCCCTGAATTCCAAACGAAAAAGTCACATCGACATCACATCGAAACAAATATAGCAAATTATGCATGCATGGAACACTAAACGTGGGTAAATAAAAAAACTAGCTGCATAGTTTTGATGTACACGATGAGACGAATCTTTTGAGCCTAGTTAGGTCATGGTAGAACAATACTTACTACAAACAAACGAAAAATATTACAATACACTATAGTACACAATGTGACTTTTCTACCGACTTTACACGGGAACTAAACATACCTGGCTAGTTAGTTTGTTGGCAACTCGTGGCAACCTGATTGTTTGTTCGGGTACGTGGTCAGCTCTATGATGCTACGTAATCGCAGGTACCACGTTTTTTTTCTTTCAGAAAGATGAGTGTTGAGTGATATACTGATATCTGTTTGGTGCGCTTAGCATTTACTCGGGGCGGTGTTCCGACGAGGGATCGAAAGCAAATAAGCATACCGGCAGCGGCAGCCGTTAGGGGGTGCTGGGACCCACCCGGGTCTAAGATAGGGAGGTGTGCTACAGGTGGGCCGACGGGGCCGGTGCAACGGAAGAGGAGGGGTTGACCACTCACCTGATTAAAATACTCGTTCACGATCCGTTGGCCCCACGTGTCATGGGGTGATTAGCCTCCGCGTCTAAACTGCGGGGTAACTTCGTTTGGCCTCGGTACGTATGGGATCCTTTTTGTTTAAAAAAAACGTATGGGATCCTTTGATGCGAATTGTCCAATGTTCTCCCCTAAAGAAAGAAAACGTGCTGCTGTAGTGCTGTGGAACTGTTGAGAGAGAATAAAACAGTGGCAATGACATGCCCTGTGTGGCTCTGTGTGTGTGGCTAAGAGATGACATGCCTCGTGTGTAGCTTTGTGCACTACCAGAGATCTTCACACTCGCCCCTCTCATATGCCTCGGTGCACTCAAGATCCGGTGCTAATGCAATATTAGCGCCGGGTGTAAAATTGGGGTGCCCCCGAGGACCCTTTAGCACCGGGTCGTAACACCACCCGGTGCTAAAGGGGAGCACCTTTAGCACCGGTTGGTAAATGGTCCTTGGGGGCACCCCAATTTTACACCCGGCGCTAATATTGCATTAGCACCGGATCTTGAGTGCACCGAGGCATATGATAGGGGCGGATGTGAAGATCTCTGGTAGTGTCCGTTAGATATATAAACTCTGGCAGCTTAGGAATCCATTTATTGATCGAAAATGATGGTGATTGGAAACCCTAGAATGGCCGGTGTGGCCATTGTGTTTTCCACAATTGACTACATGGAGCCGCACTTGATGGTGACTCCATTTTCGTGTCTGATGTGGTAGTACCAACCACCTACGCCATTATATATCTCTCCACATGGATTCCCTATAAGCATGTACAACAAAAAGATAAGGTACAAGAGGCATGGAGAATATTGTAAAACGAAAAGGTGAACTTTTTGAAACTTCATTTTTCTTTTGTGAATTTGAAAGTGAATATGCAAGCAACATGAATGGGAAGGGTAGAAGAAAAGGTGAATGTGCATGATCACTAATTCACTATGCAAGCGTGTGCAATGTGCATGATTGATCTGGAGTGGACAGAACCGTTGGAAACTTTAGAACATGAACACTACTAATCTTCTTTTCGTGGACCGATGCTTAAGATTCCTTAATAAATTTTAGACTCTTATAAAATTCATTTCTTCTTCTTTTTCTAGCAAAGACAGATATTCCTCTAGTGTAAAAAAGAACAAAGATTAGAGGAAAAGCGCAAATGCAAACAAAGTCATGTTGATTGATCATTAGTCTATAATCACAAAGGCTTAATTCGCATACACATCATCCACACGCCCAATCTGTGGTCACTGATCGCAACACCAAACGAGAAGTGATCAGTGGTCACAGGTCAGTCGTGTTCTCTCCCTGGTGCCACGTGCCCCGGCGTTCCTCATTTTTTTCCCCGTTGCCGCGTTTTGGCAGTATTTAACCTCCTAATCTGTCGCCTAAAAAATAAATAATCTGCCTAATTAATCCTCGTCAGATATAGCAGCTATTAGTGCCAATAAAATGGAGGGGGAAGGTTACATATTCAGCTTTCCTTCCTGGACTCTGGACTCTTCTCAAGTGCTGCAAACAGAAGGTTAGGTTAGAGGGTTCCGGCCTTCCATCTTACAAGAAGCCATCGGCGCTGCTCTGTTCTGTTTCTCCTGTCGTTGGCATCGTCTGGTAGCTCTGGTTCAAAGGTACGATCCCTCTGAATTCCCTCTGATGCAGTGATGCTCCTCTTCCCTTTATGGATTCCCTTTTCTCCTATTGAATTCCATCAGTTTCCCCTCTTCGATCATCTGTCGTGGATTAGGTTTCTCGGTTCTTGGCATCTTCAGCGTACTCATCTTTCTTTCCAGTTCTCGTCGAACCCTTAGTTTTTCTTCTGCTGAATTCTTCAGAAAACCGAGCCGCCGCTCGCATCAAATTCACTAGCTTCACTGAGCTCGATCTCTCCTTGCCCTGCTCACTCTGGGTCGCACATCCAGTCCGCGACTGGCGAATTCGAAGTTTGAAGTTCCCCAATCACCTTTTGTTATCTCTGCAGCGAATTCACCTTTATTTTCCGTGGTATCAGCAGAATTCATATTGTTGGATCGTCGCGATTCGTATCATTCGTCTCTCGCTTCATAGATGAAATTTAGAAGTTCGGGATGCGCGGAGAATTCGCACTTGTGCAGCGAAGGATATGCTTTCCATGTAGCTAGATGTTTCAGCTTTACCAACCGTCCTCAAGAATTTTTTAGAATTCCAAAAAAAAACTATTGACAACCGTAGTCAGTATTAAGCAGCACAAAAAATAAGGTGGTGGGTATATTTTGATTGCGAGTCAGGACTCAGGCAGGAGCAGGATTATAAATTTTGCGTCTGACTGTGACGCACGCATTTCCCTATCCTTGCTTTCCAAGAGTCGTCTCTTGTTCGGCTTCTGTTGCATGAATGCATGATGCCATCATGGTGGGTATATTTTGCAATTCGCCCCAGAAAGTTGCAGTGCTAAAGTAAGCATTAAGCAAGAAAATTCGTCCTCATGAGATTGAAGGTAGGATTTTGTGATCGTAACCAAGCATAATTCCTGATCGTCACCATTGTCAGTGCTACACCTCTGAATTCCTATGCACTGAAATTCAAAAATGAAAACCATAGCATTCAAGGATCTTTTATTTTCGAGCACATGATTTTACCGCAGCTCAACGTGGTTATGCTCAAAACTCTAATTGTGCGTGAATTACTTATTTACTTGCCCTGATTTTCTCTCCAATACTAATCTCACCTGATGCATTTGTCATTTTTCTTTGCTATCAATTATACTACAATCTGGATATAAAAATAATAATAATATATTACACTCTATCTGATGTCTGCACTCACATTGGTGTCGTAGCCCGGTTGTTGTGCAGAATACTTGTCGGTTGGACTCTGGAATAGTAAAATGTTGGACAAAAGATTGCACGGATACCTGCTTCTTCTCGTCTCCCTTCTTGCTAACGCATCAGGTACGTGTGACGTAGCTTTCGCTCCAGTACTCACTTCCCGTTTCTCATTTTCCTTTTCACATTATTGAGATTCCCGAGGTCACTGAAAAATCACAATAAGAATGGACAAGCAGTTGTGGTTGTGAATAGTTTTAAGCCGAAAAAAAAAATCTACATATATGAAGCGGAATTGCTTGCCAAGTTGCCATCACTTTCATGTAGTATATATATCATTGTAGGCTCCAATACTACCCCTTTTTACTTGTGCATGCCAAGTTCACTGTCACTTATATATTGTTACATGTATACGTCAGTATGTGGAGGTTGTCGATTTTGCTTGTATAGGATTTGTGGACTAAAAGACAATATTGGCTTTGACACAAACGTCGTCTGCTAAAATTTTGCAGGGAGCAATGCTCAGACCATGTACTGCGTGGCGATGCAGGGCGCGGACCCGGCGGCGCTGCAGGCCGGGCTGAACTGGGCGTGCGGGCCGGGGCACGCCGACTGCACGGCGATCCAGCCCGGCGGGCCGTGCTACAAGCAGAACAACCTGCAGGCGTTGGCGTCCTACGCCTACAACGACTACTACCAGCGCAGCGCCAAGACTAGCACCACCTGCGACTTCAACGGCACCGCCACTACCACCACCATGGATCCCAGTAAGCAGCCACTCTCTTGCTTTCAGTTTACTTGTCTCTGTCGAACGTCTTTCAGGAGAATTTTACTACTGTATTTCCATGCCATTCTTTTTCTTTTTGAAGCAAAATTTGCATGCAATTCTTTTACGTAGTACCAAGTCCCAGTCTCATGTAACTTGGAAGCTCCAAGCATCATTGATCTCATTCTCGTTGCAGCAATCTGTAGAATTTTCTGAAAAGATAACCGTGTTAAATTGCACAAAAGCCGACAATATTCTGTAGCTCAGATTCTTGTTTACTGACTCTGATATCTGAATTCCCATTTCAGGCTCGGGGCAGTGCGTCTTCGCAGGAAGGTGAGCATGTTCAGAGTACAGCAATATCGTACAATCCATTCTCTGACAAAGCTAAGTTCAGAAACGTTCATCAGCTAACACGCAGCATTTCTCTTGGCACCCAGCTCCACGGCAGGAGGCACTCCGACGGCGAGCGCCCCCAGCGGCCTGTCCCCGTTCACCCCGACCACGGGTGGCTTCGGCAACGGATCGTCCTTCGGGAGCCCCACGAGCGGCCTGGTCCCTTTCGACGGCGCGGAGAGCCTCATGGCCGGCGCCCGGTGGGCGCTCTGCTCCCTGCTGCTGGCGCTGCCGCTCTTCTTCTTCCTCTGACCAGTGACCAGCAGCGCGTGAGCATTTTCAACTGAAAGATGGGGCAGGCCCGGGAGCGTCGGTACTCGCTAGAGCGTTTACAGCTACATTTCTGTTTTGTTCTTGGGTAGTAGATCGCTTGTGTGGGTGTACATGTCAGGATCGCATTGGGTGTGTGTTGGGAGATTTACATAAGATGCTACACAACACAGATGGATCGTCTGTGGACTTGGACTCCGTCATGTTTCCATGTATTTTGGTCTCAGAATTCGTTCATGGTAGAAAGAACCCAGATGTAAATGAATCATGTTGCACACATTATGTATGACTCTCCATGTACAAATGGAAGTGATCAAGTGAAGTGCACACTACACTAGGCTAGGATCGTCAGCGATGCTGGCTTCCTGAGGCTTGGTCTCTGCCTGATGCCGTCGAGTCCAGCGTTGGCGTGGCCATGGACGCCGCTGCCTTCTCCCGGCGATACCTCTGGAAGTCGGCGATGAGGCTGACGTCCACGTCCCGCTTCATCTTCTCCGCCAGCCTCGACAGAACCTGCATTTTTTTTCCAGTCAGAAACCGGAGTTTCCACTACCGGAGAAGTAGATATTAGCACCGGTTCGAAACTCCCTTTAGCACCGGGTTTTTCAAGCGGTGCTACTCCATCGAGGCTAAAGGTGCCACCTTTAGCACCGGGTCAAATAACCGGTACTAAAGGTGGACACTAGCCAAAAATATTTGCATATTTGTGTGTTATGGGATTCGAACTCGCGACCTCTTGGCTCGCGCGTACCCACCTAACCATCTCACCTACACAACACATGTGATAGTATAGAATAGCACTTCTTTTAAAGTAGCACGCGACACCCCTTTTGGCACCGGGTCCTATTTACGAACCGGTGTTAAAGGGCACCACCCGGTGCTAAAGGGTGGGATCGTAACACCAACCGGTGCTAAAGGGGACTTTTAGCACCGGGTGGTGTTACCAACCAGTGCTAAAGGATCTCCGGGGTACCTAATTTTACGCCCGGTGCTAATGTTGTATTAGCACCTGTTCTTGAGTGTGCCCGAGTCATACGGGGCGGATGATGAATTTTGGTAGTGTTCGGAGCCTGACGAGAGCTAGGCAGCTAGGCTGGAATCCATCCGCAGACGACACGCCGATACAGTCATCATCCTTACCGATTCGGTGACGCCGCGCAGGACGCTCTCCGGCACGAGGCGCAGGGGCGGCGGCAGGACGACGGTGATGGCGATCTCGAGGTGGCCCCTCATCCGGCACCCGGCGCGGCGGCCGCGGTTCCTGTCCGCGCACAGCGACCCGCTCACGCCGAGGTCGAAGCTCGAGGGCGCGTGGTCGCTGTCCAGCCCCCGCAGCTCCCACTCCGTCTGCACAACAAGGCCAAACCAAACACGCGCGCGCATTCCATCACCCACTACCACTAGATCGAAGTTGCCGGGAGGTACACGAAGGGGGATGGAGGAGGGTTGCCGGGGTTGGTGAATATGGCAAAAGCTTCACTCACGATGCGGAGCTCGAGCCCGCCGCCGCGGTGCCGGAGCTGCATGACGACGACGGGGCGCACGGTGAGGAGGAGGAACTGCAGCGGCAGCATCTGGACCCGCCACTCCCCCTGCAGGAATTCACTCACTGTTCAACCGCTGCCCAATCGATCCGGCGAAGAAATTGACAGAGCGGGCGAGTGCGTGAGGGGTGTTGGTTACATCGCCGAGCCGCTCGCTCCTGCTCTCGTCGGGGAACATGGCGCGGAACACGCGGGCGCGGTCCTGGAGGTACTCGTCGAAGGAGACCTGCATGCGCGCCACGCCCACATGATTCAGATTCAGAGCAGCTTCGATTCTCAGCCCCAATCCACAATTCCACATCCATGGCCGCGGGACGGCAAGTGGTAGGTAAGGTGGGTAGCTTAGCTTACCCCGGGGGATTCGTAGAGGGACGTGTCGGTGGAGACGCTCGCGGTGTAGGTCACGGCGTCCGGCGGCGACGACGACGACGGCCGCACCTCGGCGGCGCCGGCCTTGGTCCTCACGGCCACGCCGCGGCGCCGCGCCGGCGGCCTCCCCGCCGCCCACGCATTCGGCGCTCTGGTCGCTCTGCTGCGATTGGCGCTCGCGGCAACCAGCGCCCATGGCTGGTGACCCTGGGCTGTGTTTGCCGCAGCGGCCATGCCCCCGGCCGTTGTGCCGCCCCGCCCGAAACCCCAAGCTAGCTAGCTGACGCGCAGCGACAGAGCGGAGGCGAGTCACCACTGGTCACCTCGCGTTATGGGTTGGGTAGCGACACGCCGCGGCCGCCGAGAAACGCTGGCCTCACATCATCACATGCGTTAGGCCGCGCGTTCAATGTGTCGGGGCGACGGAAGGGAAGCCTTGGATTGCCACCCAGCAGAGCAAAGGCTGGTTCAGTGGTTCTTTTTCAGTCGTGCGGCCATGGATGGATGCGCAGACCGGCACCGGCCTATCGCTACAACGCACGTACGCGGCATCATATTTTCCTGTGAACGTTGATCACTACGGTGCGGATCAGGGGCGAACCAAGTAGCGCTGAAAATGAGAGGGTCTCTTCTCAGCGAAATAGATGAAAGTTCACTGAAATTCAGAAAATCGAGTGGAGCCTGTGTCCTCACTGTACCCTTGTTTTAGTGCGCCCTTTCCTGCGAATCTACCCATACCATTCTACAAAAGGATTGTTTCCAAGTATTTACCCCAAAAAGAAAAGGATTGTTTCCAAGTACTGTCTTTTAGGATTGAAAGGAGGTTGACGTGATGACCATCCTTTAGGATTTGTTTCCAAGTACCGCCTTCAATCCTAAAATACTGTCTCAAACGATGACCATCTCCAAAGTTCTATAAAATCTCAACCGATGACCATCTCCATGCATGATGCATCTCTAAACATCTTCTTTTGCTTGTTATATTCATTTATATAACGGCACGGTGAATCCAAACAGAACGACAGCTCATCACAGACAAACTGGTACGTAGTGTGGGACAACGAGAGCTCAGGCTGACTTCAACGAGAGCTTGCAAATTTGGAAGGCAAAATTGCACTTTTGCCTCGCGTGAACAGTACTTTTCCTTCCTTCCCTGTACCACCGTCTCCAACAGATCGAGTGCAAAAGCATTTCCTCCTCCTCGTCGGCTGCTCCACCTCTCGGCCGCCACTCCACCACCACGGCCTCCTCCTCCTCGCCGGCCACCGCTCCACCACCCCGGCCTCCTCCTCCTCCCGCTCGTGGCTGGCCTCCTCCTCCTCCCGCGCGTGGCCGGCCTCCTCCAGCTCGCCGCGCCAAGCTCGCCGCTACCCAAGCCGCCGCCGAGCTCGCCCGCCCGCCGCTCGATCCGGCCGCCGCTCCGCCGACGTCCAGGCGCTGGGCAAGGCATCCCGCCGGCCTGAACCCCTCCTCCGCCGACGAGCGCGCCGGGTCTGCTCCGCCCCTTTCCCGCGCCTCCTCTACCTCCTCTTCCGCACGGCGGGCGCGGGTCTCGCCGGATGCCTTCGAGGAGAGAGGCGATGCAATTTTGCATCCCCTCTCTCCTCCGTAGGCAGATTGCATCGCGGTTTGCCTCTTCTGTTGGAGCTCTTCTCGGGCGTGCACCGTGGCCGAGCGGAGGCAAAAATGCATTTGCCTCCCGCTGTTGAAGTCAGCCTCATCACAGCCGGCGCCACTTCCATGTTCCAGGAAAGCATCCCAGCGATAGGGGCCAAGTGGTCGCATAAACACCATGCATCGAAGGTCCTTGTTTGGTTTTGGTAATTGAGTGACAACTTAGGTGAACTAATACGTGTTTAAGTGAAATATAGTGTTTAAGTGAAATATACAGGTGATTGGTCCACAGGTAATTATGTGATGAAGGAGCTCATTGCATATGAGACATGACATGGAGTCATGTGGGCTTTCTCTCTTCCACATCAGCAAAAATCCTACGTGTCACTGCATGAGATAATCTATCATACCGCAGACGTGTAGCAATGTACCTATCCTAGGCAAGAGAGTTCCGTAATGACATCATTGCATGTATCACTAGGAAGCAAATTCACCACAAACGGCAATAGAAAATGATGTCACACCGCCCACCCTTCCGAAACTCTTCGACCGGCTGCCATGCCCAGCTTCCTCCTCCCCCGCCACCTCCCGCACCGCCCCGCGGCCGGCGGCGACCTCGCCGGCCGCCCTCCTCCCGCTGACTGCCCGCGGCCCTCCCCCTTCCTAACCTCTCCAGTTGTCGCCCTCCCTGCCGGCCATCGCCCCCACCGCCGACCCTGCCCACCAAATGTCTTCCGCCGCCCGGTCGACGGCGTCCCCGCCGCCCACAACCGCCGCCTGGCCGGCCACCGCCCACGACCCTCCTTCTAGAGTCAGGTGCTCCTCCCCAACCCCGGCAACCCAACCCTGAATCCTAATCCGAGCCTCGAGCTCCTATCTTCTTCCTCCTCTCCTCTCCTCTCTTCTCCTCTCTAATCCCGTCGACCGCACGAGACCGCACCGTGCGATCGACCTCAAAACCAACATTGCGCCTGTTTAACGCCCTAGAGGATACCAAATTGGAAGGTGGGTTTTACCATTAATGTCAGATCCCACATAGCTAGGGAAAATCAATTAGTGCTCAAAAAAAGAAAATATATGTCGGAGCTATCGAACGTGTTCGTTTCCCTGAGTCATCTAGCATGGAAATAAACCCGAAACAATCCGAACCTTGTTAGGCCATCAGATTAGCCGGCTCAGTTAACTTAGAGTTGGGCCAGACCTATTATCTCTACCTATTATATGTATACTAGTAAATATGCCCGTGCGTTGCGATGGGAGATATCTGTTGACACCAAAAAATGACACCAGGAAGAGGCTGACATGTGGGCCGGAATTGATGAAAAGATAAACATCGTTCAGTCAAAGAAAACTTATCTTCGAGAACGATTCGGCAAAGGCATTCTGCGGTCGGGAATTCGTCACCAATTCGGCAAGGGATTTACTCTATGGAAAACATTCGGGACGCGTGATGACGTGGAGTGAATACAAGGAAAGAAGCCGATTTAATAAAGAATGCAAGATGAATACGGCATTTCGACGTATTTCTTTGGAAATAAACGTTTTGTAACCGTAGTCGATTAGGAATCGTGTCAAGACCAGGGTATAAATATGAACCCATGGTGATTGTATTAGAGAGAACAATCATACAACAAACCGGCCTTGCGCCACCTTTTCGAGTCCTTTAGTCGCGTCGTCGAAATCTTCGAGGGGAATCATCGATCCGTCGACCTCCGTAAGTACCGGCAACCTTGTATCATGTCTAGTATCATGCGGTGGATTTAGATTATGATGCAAGTAGTCTTGTTACCGTGCTTAGTATCATGCGGTGGATTTAAGCGTGGTTCAAGAAGGTTCCTCTGTTAGGTCATAAGCCATGCGGTGGGCTAAGATCTAGTATGGACCAAGTTATAGGCTCTATTAGATTTTGGCAAGGTCTAGTAGATTCATTAAGTTACCCTGTGTTGTCTGGGTTTTACTTTATGTTTAATTCATACAACACTCTTTTTGCCCAATCTAGATCGGTTAGGTTCGGTCTCGACTCGTTGCAAGGCATGATCACGTTCTCTCTACATAGCCGAATCCGAGTCGATCTAGATTGCCACGTGTCGCGGGTTCAAGCCTGTTGATTGTGAATGGATCTTGACAGAGCCGGGTATCATGCGGTAGATGCAGGTTTTTGGGTCGTTTTAGAACTAATCATCCGGTGGATTAGAGCTCGAGATCGATCTGATAGGTCCATCATCGTTGACAGAGCTTGTTCCTTCTTCGCGGAACCCGAATCGGCTGTCTAGCCGTATTCGGCAATACCTTAACGAGTGAAACGTGTTCGCGAGTTTGCTTTAGACAATGCATGCTTTTAGCCTTTCATGATTAGATTGTATCATGCGGTGGATTGATCTAATTTTGGTTGGTGGCGTGGTTTCAAACAAGTCGTATCATGCGGTGGATTAACTTGTTTGTTATTACGCTTGACGGGTGCTGCTTTCGGCCTATGCATTCTTGTTCACTGTGGATTCACGATCACGACTCACCCTTTTATTTATTTTTCACATTATATTTGTACTCGATAATCGGTCATGGATATGTGCTGCTTTGCTTTGTGTAGTTAAAGACCGATCTATCGTCACGATGACGTCATGCGGTCGGCAATGCGATCTTTCTTACGTGCTTTTGCCGAATACGTACCGAATGCATGGATTATTGATAGATAGCTCGCCCGTAGCTATATATCGACCAAGATTGGCTTTGCGAGCCGTACAAATGGAACTGTCTGGTATCAAGCCGGCACGTTCCAGGTTTTTATCTAAACGTTTTCTTCCTTTGTTAGTTTTCAGGGAAAACTGACTGGCACGCCTCCGGAATTCGAAAGCCAGGGCCACGTGTGAAGCCAGCTGATTCGGCTTGCTGTGTGCTTGGCGCGAACTGCATATTTTGCGTCAACAACACCTCAGGTCTATCCTTAGTTGGTTGTACCTGACAATAGTCTTGGTGAAGCATTATTTGAAGCTCGATGGATTGCTTTCTACTATAAAAGTCGATGATCTTATCTTAACTGATTGGATCATGGCAACGACGGCTCGTGCGCGTGTTGTTTTATTGTTGGAGGCGTTGTCTTTATGGAGCCTTGCTTGTAGTCTATATGCTGCTTTGTTGGTGTATGAAACTGAAGGTTAAGTCATTTGGATAGTCTGCTTTGACATAATTTTTTATGTCTTCTCTTTTATTTTCTCTTTTAGGCTGTGTGCATCTTAGCTATGCAGAGGCCGGGAATGATCTTAGTGTAATTATATCCTCTCGATGTAATTGGCTAAGATTAATAAAGTTTCTGTTATCGAAAAAACAACTGTATAGCAAAGAGCTGGGCTAAAGAGAAAAGCAGAAGCAAGGTAAATATCACAGCTACTTCACGCATACGTTTCTTTATTTTGTTTTACAAACTATCCAATTTGTATGGGCATTTAATATTTTACCATTCTACTTTGTATAAAATAATATATTTCACGTACACGAAAGTAGATATTAGTATAGTTCCAATCATTGAATAAGGACACTACATTAGCTCATTCCAATCACAATGCTACATTCATATGTTTTATCCATTGTAC
>OAMR01000259.1:603784-648419 GCA_900205405.1 Echinochloa crus-galli | reverse complement strand
TCTTCATGTAACGAAGGTGGTGGAGCAGGTATTTTATTAATTTCACCCAAAGGAGAAACATTTGAGTTTGCTATTGCTCCCACTGATCAAGTTGTGCAGGAGGAAGCGTTGTCAGGGGTAGATGAAGTCGAACAGCTAATGGCACAATTGATGCTCAATAAGCAAGCTGTCTTTGAAAAGCCAATCCAGAATCGACATATGAAGCCATTATATTTGAAAGGATTTGTCAATGGGAAGCCTTTAACCAAGATGTTCGTCGATGGTGGAGCTGCTGTGAATGTGATGCCATATACTACATTTAGGAAGCTTGGCATGGGCCCTGGAGATTTAACACCAACGAGCATAATTCTGAATGATTTTGCTGGGAATCCTTCAGACACCAAAGGCTGTGTTCATGTAGAGCTGATGATTGGGTCCAAAGTGCTGCTCACAACTTTCTTTGTCATTGAGGGCAAAGGGGCATATAGCTTGCTTCTTGGAAGAGATTGGATCCATGCAAATTGTTGTATCCCATCCACCATGCATGCCGATTGAGCTCGGCGTCACGATCTACGAAGTTACAGAAGAACCACAGATTAATATCATTTAAAGGTAGATTGAGACTAAGCAGATTGCAGGACTCACCGTCGATGGTCTCGAGAAACTATTTGCGCGGTGGATTAACTTGTTTGTTATTACGCTTGACGGGTGCTGCTTTCGGCCTATGCATTCTTGTTTACTGTGGATTCACGATCACGACTCACCCTTTTATTTATTTTTTCACATTGTATTTGTACTCGATAATCGGTCATGGATGTGTGCTGCTTTGCTTTGCGTAGTTAAAGACCGATCTATCGTCACGATGACGTCATGCGGTCGGCAGCGCGTTCTCTTACGTGCTTTTGCCGAATACGTACCGAATGCATGGATTGCCGACAGATAGCTTGTCTGTAGCTATATATCGATCAAGATTGGCTTTGCAAGCCGCAAATATGGAACTATCTGGTACCGGGAAATTGGGAAATCCTCCAAGCCTAGAGTCACTCTGAATTAAAAGAATTGTTGGATGTCACTCTTGAAGAACTGACTGAAGAGCAACAACAGATGGTGAAAGCTGCTGTAGAGCAGTTCACTAAAAAGTGCTTGCTGTCTTTCGGCAAAAACAGGAGTGGTGCACCTTTTCTCAAGACAGAACTGCCAAGAGTCTTGCTGCCTGGACAGTCAGACATGAGCTCAGATGAAGAAAGAGAGCATTTTTCTTGCTTGTTGTACAAGGCTCTGGGAGAAACAATGACCAATCACAATACTGCATTCTTGAACAGTTTTCGATTGATAATGATCAGTATTTTTGGTCAGAGCGTGGATAAAACTTTTGAGCGGGAATATGGGCCACCTGGTGGACCAACGTACTTCGGTCCACACACGACAACTCAAAAGCCGCATGGAAAAGACAATGTTGGAGAAACTGGAGCTTCTGGGACAAAAGATGCGAATGGTCGCCCAATTCAGCAAGATCCTCAGCAAGCAGTGCCAAAACCTCGCACATTTGGTGAAGCGGCATTCGGTACTACAGGGAATCCACCTGCTTCTGCTTACAAAATATCTCCTTTAAGAAACAGGCTGCAAAGGGATATGTATGGGAATGGATATTCAGAATTCATGGATTATAATGCTATTGATGCTCTACCCAATCCTGGATATCATGGTGCTGCAGGAATGCCTACTGGAAGGCCAGAGAATCAAGATACCAATATTGATATCATGGTTCAAAAAATGACCGATGTATTTTAAAATCAGTTCGGTCTGAAGCCTAAAAATCAGGGATACATGTACTCATCGCCTTTCCCAGAATGGTATCAAAGGGTGTCATTGCCTAATAGAGTTAAAGTGCCTACAGAATTTACTAAATTTTCAGGACAGGATGACACTAGTACTGTGGAGCATATAGCACGGTATTCCGACTAGGAGTTGTATCAAGACCTGGGTATAAATACAAACCCATGGCAATTGTAAAGACAATAATCGAATCAATCAACACAACAAACCGGCCATGCGCCACCTATCGAGTCCCTAGTCGAGTCGTCGAGTCCTTCGAGAGGAGCCATCGATCCGTCGACCTGAGGTATTATCCCAGTATTGAAATCGATCGGTGATTGATGTATTAAATTGCCGAACAGCCGATATTCGGGAAGAAATCGTCTTTAGAGGGAAATTAACAGAGACATTGGAGAAAAAGAAAAATGGCCAGTACTGAATGTATTGCCCTTAGCACAAAATATATTCGGCCATGTAAATACGCGGATTGGATCTCTAATATCGTTCCTGTCTATAAGAAAAATGGAAAAATGAGGGTTTGCATAGATTTTAGAGATCTAAACAAGGCTACACCCATGGATGGATATCCAATGCCTATTGCCGATTCATTAGTTAATGCTGCTGCTGGATACAAAGTGCTCAGTTTCATCGATGGTAATGCAGGATACAATCAGATTTTTATGGCATTGGAAGATATAGTAAAGACAGCTTTCAGATGTCCTGGACACATAGGGTTGTTTGAGTGGGTTGTCATGACCTTTGGATTAAAAAATGCCGGTGCAACTTATCAAAGGGCTATGAATTATATTTTTCATGAGTTGATCGGCAAGATTGTGGAAATATATATTGATGATATGGAACAAATTCGCTGGAAAAATCTTCGGTTCCCGAATAGCCGATTTGAAGTGGGCGAATCCTTTAGACCTAGAGTTACTACACGTATTCTCCTCAACAAATGGCAGCGTCAGCAAGAAAAAGAGCGTTTTCAAAGGCGTAAATACGAGGAGGAAAAAAGAAGGCGCGAAGAAGAAAGGTTTGAGGAAGAACAAGAAGAATATATCCGGGAACAGGAACGTGTGCATTGGGGGTGTGCATTCTTCAGACACTGTTGGAACGAAGGTTTAAAGCTGCCTACAAAGAATAACTGTCCTGAGTGCAATAATGGGTATGTCGAACATAGGCAAAATGTTGCCAATCGCCGATCTGTCCATGAAAGAATTGGTAGGATGCATCTTAGTGATGATCGGCGTTTTGATGATCAACCAAGAAAGAGACATGCTATTCGGCAGTGCGCTCCTTGCGTGCCTTGCCGATTGCCGAATGAGGTTTTAACTGCCGACAGATAGCTTCCCTGTAGCTATATGTCTCTCAAGATTGGCTTCAACGCCGCAAACATGGAACTGTCTGGTCTCACCCGGCACGTTCCAGGTTTTAATCTAAACGTTTTTATCCCTTTGTTAGTTTTCAGGCAAACTGACTGGCACGCTTCCGGATTCGAAAGCCCGGGCCACGTTTGAAGCCAGCTTTGTTCGGCTTGCTGTATGCTTGGCGTGAGGTGCGGATTTTACGTCAACAATATCGTAGGACGCCTCCCACATGGAGTGCCCTTGATCCTTGGCGAATCCGTGCCTTGAAGGCGAGCTGGGTTGGCTATTGATCTAATCTGATTGGTGGTGTGGCCTCAAACGAGTTGTATCATGCGGTGGATTAACTCGTTTGTTGCCATGCTTGACGGGTGCTGCTTTCGGCCTATGCATTCTTTGTTTACTGCGAATTCATGATCATGTTTCACCCCCTTTATTTATCTATCATGCTCTGTTTCTCGCTAATCGGCTACGAGTATGTGTTATAATGTTGCTGCGATCAGAAGGTTCTCATTCTTTGGTGTTTCAGCTAGAGATAGCTCCAAGCAATGAGAAATACGAAGGCTGTCCCAATTCTGTGTCTGGGGACTTTTATCGTCAGAGATCCTTTTGTACCAGTTTCTCCATCCGGCGATTGGGGGCAAAGGCCAGTTCTTGAAAGCGTCTTGCCACTCATGAGGTCTTGTCAGTGAAATCTTAATCAGTTTTGCTTGATTCTCCTCTGATAAGGTTTGACCAGAAGAGGTCTCTTCCCCTTGTTCGGCAATTAGATCATCCACAGCAAATGAATAGCTGGGTGAAGAAGTGGTTTTCTCCTGAAAGGGATATTGCCGAACTATTGATGATTCATTGGATAAAGAGAGTGGTTAGATGCGTGCCTGGAAATGCATATATTTTGAAGACATTATTGGGAGAAGAATTTGCTTCTGCTATAAATGGAAGATATTTGAAGAGGTATTATCCCAGTATTGAAATCGATCGGTGATTGATATATTAAATTGCCGAACAGCCGATATTCGGGAAGAAATCGTCTTTAGAAGGAAATTAACAGAGACATTGGAGGAAAAGAAAAATGGCCAGTACTGAATGTATTGCCCTTAGCACAAAATATATTACATCAGGAGTTCATGCAAGATCACAAAAGATAAGTTTTATTGCCGAAATTCCATAAATCCCTAGTACAAACTACTGGAAGAGCCTGTTCAAAACAGACTGGGGATGAATGGAATCGGCAATGGCAGCACCATGGCCATCAAGACGATCAATGGAGGCGTCAATGTCTTCGATGTCTTCTGGGTTGCTGTTGGCGAAACCAACCGGCATCCTGGAATAGTCAGTGCCGGTGTGCGTCGACATGGCAACGAGACCCGTAGCAACGCCCAGGCGAACGCCATGGGAGGCCACCTCGTCGACACGGCCTGCCACCGCACCAAGGCGTGCCTCGGGTGTGTCCCCTTGGGCGTTCACCTTGTCCGCCAGCTCCTCCACCAGCGCCTTCAGTCGATCAAGTTCAGCATCACGCGCTGCAAGGTTACAAGGGGATAACAGATTAATATCATTTGGAGGACGAGGTTGAAATTGAGCAGATTGCAGGACTCACCATCAATGACTTCGAGCAGCTGCTTGCGCTCGTGCTGCCATTCAAGGTCAGCAATCCCGGCTTGCTTGGAGATGACCTCCAACTCGCGGCGAGTGTCGTCACGCTCCGCTTTGAATCGGCGAGCATCGCCGTCCGTGTAGCGGTAGTCGTCCGATTCGAGAGATCGATTGGACGAACTCGAAGAGCTGGATGCCGCAGGAGCAGTGGCTGGAGCCGCAACTGGCGCACCAGCGGCGACAATCCATTGGATTACCCTGAAAAAACAAAGAGATTCGTCAAGGAGAGGGCAAATCTCGAGAAGAACAGAGAGAAGCAAGCAGACAATCTTTACCTCCGGCGAGCACCACCGCGACTCCCTTCGGCCTCATCGGCGGCCGGGCGCCTCCTGTTGTTGTCGGCCATTGGAAGTTCCTCGGAGTTACTGTGGATGGGGAAAAGAATGACTTGGGCCGGCAGGAACTTGGAAGACGAAGAACTTGGTGAAAACTGTGGGCTACCTGGGTGTTTATTTATAGAACCCGCAGAGGAGATCGTGGTCGGAGATCGTGGCGCGCATCCCAAAATTTCGGAAGGTGGAAAGCCCCACGAACCGAGCAGTTGCCGTGTCGTTTGGGATTCATGCCGAATCGGGTTCGGTTCTACTGAATTGGATTCGGCTGTGTTGTGTTAGGTCGTTTTTCGGGTCTGACGCTGTTACGACTAAGCTTTGCCGAATGTGTTGTTCACAATAAAGCAAGGAAGAAAGCGAAGATTGGTGAGACTACAAAGTTGGTAAGACATTCGGCTAATTAAATATTCGGTACGACTACACACCCAAGTACTTGGAGATTACATCTTTAGCATCAGATATCATTCTATTAATGGTCTCCAAAAGATTTTGGCCTGCTTCTTGGGTTTTTATCAGAGCAGAGAGCTTCGTTTTGAGCTGTTTATCTTCAGTTAGAATTGCCGATGCTTCCTTTCGTATCTTCTCTGTCAGATCAGGGAGTTCGGCTAACTTCTTCTCGTCAGCTTCGATTTCGGTTGACAGAGTCCTCAATTCAGCTTCTAGTTCAGCTTTTCTGGTCTTCTTCAGATCAAGTGCTGGCTGCAGTCTAGCTGACAATTCTTTATTACTCTGAGCTTGAATATACAGATCTTTCAAGGATTGCTTAGCTATGGCTCTTCTTTGTTCTAAAGCTGGTTGTAAAGATTGACTTTTCAGAACCTGTCTGACTGCAGCAAATTGTTGATCCAATTGAGAGATTGGTTCCAAAGAAGCTTGAATATCAACAGGAAGGTTTTGTTCAATGGGCTCGAGCATATCTCTCAGAAGATCAGCATCCTTGACTTGATCCTGGATGTCTTTGTGCAGAAAGGAGAAGATTTCCTTTAGTTTTGCCTGGGTTTCTTCTGATAAAGCCTGATTAGAAGAAATTTCCTCTACTTGTTCGGCAACGAGATCATCCAAAGGAAATGAGTAGCTGGGTGATGAAGTTGTTTTCTCCTGGAAAGAGATATTGCCGAATTAATGATTATCCATTGAATAAAGAACTGGGAAGACTGGGTAATTATCTCTACCTCATTCCTGATCTCTTGGATGGAGAGAGAGGGCAGCTCAAGCTCAGGCAAAGATTCTTGTATGTCATGCTGAGGAGAGCTTGGAAGATCTTTTGGTGGGGAAGAGGCTTCTGGCTGAGGAACATCAGGTGAAGCTGAAGCTGGTTCTTGATGAAAAGAAGAGTTCTCCAAGATTGGGTCCATTGAGATTTGCTCTGAGACTGAAAAAGAATCAATGCCGATGGAGAGGAACTTTAAAGACAAAATAGTGAGAAATTTTACCAATCACTGAAGCATCGGCAAGTTCCGTGCTAATGGCCAATTGTTGTGATTTGGCCTGAAATCATAAAGGATTAGAAGTGAGCAGAATGAAATTTGCATTTTACTCGAGGAAGGAGATATCTGACCTGAGCAATTCTTTTGCTGCTTGTTCTTTTCTTCTTTATAGCTGAAGGGGCAGTTAGAGAAGATGTTTTCCTCTTGGCAGAAGGTGGTGCAGCGAGAATTGGATCCAGACTGGCAGGCCTGGACATTATTTGAGCCAAAGAAGGAGAGTGATGCCCCAGAATAGATATTGGGCCTGCAATGTTATATGCAATTGCTCTGGCCAGAGGGGCAGGGACTATGTCCTGCAGGATAACAAAGTTAAAAGTCGATGAAAGAGGATGTTATTGGAAAAACAGATGGATTATAAGCATGTTTACCTCTGAATTCGGCTGATAATCAGGCATTAACTCAAGGCAGAGCCCTAGTACAAACTACTGGAAGAGCCTGTTCAAAACAGACTGGGGATGAATGGAATCGGCAATGGCAGCACCATGGCCATCAAGACGATCAATGGAGGCGTCAATGTCTTCGATGTCTTCTGGGTTGCTGTTGGCGAAACCAACCGGCATCCTGGAATAGTCAGTGCCGGTGTGCGTCGACATGGCGACGAGACCCGTAGCGACGCCCAGGCGAACGCCATGGGAGGCCACTTCGTCGACACGGCTTGCCACCGCACCAAGGCGTGCCTCGGGTGTGTCCCCTTGGGCGTTCACCTTGTCCGCCAGCTCCTCCACCAGCGCCTTCAGTCGATCAAGTTCAGCATCACGCGCTGCAAGGTTACAAGGGGATAACAGATTAATGTCATTTGGAGGACGAGATTGAAGTTGAGCAGATTGCAGGACTCACCATCAATGACTTCGAGCAGTTGCTTGCGCTCGTGCTGCCATTCAAGGTCAGCGATCCCGGCTTGCTTGGAGATGACCTCCAACTCGCGGCGAGTGTCGTCGCGCTCCGCCTTGAATCGGCGAGCATCACCGTCCGTGTAGCGGTAGTCGTCCGATTCGAGAGATCGATTAGACTTTGCTGAAAGTGTGGGGATCAAATTATTGAATTCTTCTCCTTATTATGCTCAAGCCAATGGACAGGCAGAAGCTTCCAACAAGATCATGATTAAAATCATACAGAAGAAAATTGATCAAAAGCCAAGAAGGTGGCATTCGGTACTCAATGAAGCATTGTGGGCTTACCGAATGGCTCCTCATGGGGCAACAAAAACGTCTCCTTATAAACTAGTGTATGGACATCATGCCATTTTGCCATGGGAATTACAAACAGAGTCAAGGAGAATACAGTTGCAGAAAGATTTAAGTTCTAAAGATTACAGTAACTTGATGATGGACGAATTGGAAGATTTGCATATGATTCGTCTCAAAGCATTGGAAAATATTGAGAAAAATAAGATGCGAGTTGCCAAATATTACAACAAGAAGGTAAAAGATATAGTAAAGACAGCTTTCAGATGTCCTGGACACATAGGGTTGTTTGAGTGGGTTGTCATGACCTTTGGATTGAAAAATGCTGGTGCAACTTATCAAAGGGCTATGAATTATATTTTTCATGAGTTGATCGGCAAGATTGTGGAAATATATATTGATGATGTAGTGATCAAGTCATTGGATCATGAGTCCCATTTGGCTGACATAAGGAAAACTCTAGAATGCACCAGGAAGCATGGGCTTAAAATGAACCCGAACAAGTGTGCTTTTGGAGTTTCGGCTGGAGAGTTTCTGGGATTTTTGATACATGAAGGAGGAATAGGAGTTGGCAAGAAAAGCATGAGGAAGAACAAAAGGAATTTATCCGAGAGCAGGAACGTGCGCATTGGGGTGAGGATTTCGGCAGCTAGGGCCTATCAAAGGGGATGAGAAGAAATTTAAAATGCAAATCGAAAGAAGAGTGCCGAACATGCTTGAGGGGATTGAAGTTTACCTGGAGAGCAAGATCTTGGTCCGCCATTTGAAGGTTGGATCTTGGAAGACGATGACTTAGGGTTCGGATCCGGATGAGAGCTCTGAAGATTCGGAAGGAGAAGCGGGTGCCGAGCAGAACCAACTTGGAAATGTTAAGTGCTTTTGGTCAATTCCGAGATAAAAGTTACCTCTTATCCCGAAATTGAAGGGGCATGTGTTGACACCAAAAATTGGCACCAGGAAGAGGCTGACATGTGGGCCGGAGTCGTCGAGAAGGTATCATTCGGCAAAGGAGTTTTTCCCCAGAGGCATTCGGCAAAGACGTTCTGCGGTCGGGAATGCGTCATCATTCGGCAGAGGCATTGTTCCGCAGGCGAAGAGTGGTAGTATTCGGGAAGACATGATGACGTGGATCAATATAAGGAAAAGGCCGGTTCGAACAAGGAACGCAATATGGGCACGAAGATTCGTCATTTATTTTTAGAAACGAGTGTTGTAGTCGTGTCCGACTAGGAGTTGTGTCAAGACCTGGGTATAAATATAAACCCATGGCAGTTGTAAAAATCGAATCGAATCAATCATACAACAAACCGGCCCCGTGCCAACATCGAGTCCTTTAGTCGAGTCGTCGAGTTCTTCGAGAGGAGTCATCGATCCGTCGACCTCCGTAAGTACCGGCAACCTTGTATCATGCTTAGTATCATGCGGTGGATTTAAGCTTTGATGCAAGTAGTCTTGTTACCATGCTTAGTATCATCCGGTGGATTTAAGTTGTGGTCTCAAGAAGGTTCCTCTGTTAGGTCATAAGCCATGCGGTGGGCTAAGATCTAGTACGGACCAAGTTATAGCCCTGGCAAGAGGGGCAGGTGCTATGTCCTACAAAAACAACAGAATTATAATAAAAGAAGAAATGTTGTTGAAGCCAGATAATGATTGAACAACATTACCTCTGAATTTGGCTTGAAGTCAAGCATCAACTCAAGACAAAGAGGATGAATTGGCATATTGAAGATATGATCGTGAAATTCTTGCCACCAGACAGTGAAAGAAGGATGAGCAGATGTTATTGGCACAAAAGGTTTAGTTTTATATATGGATGTGCAGCATCTGTAGTCAAAAATCCTTCTTGTCTCAATAGAGTCTGAGACAATCTCCCTAGGCTTGAGGAATTTATGGAGGGACAATCTTGGTGGCACTTGGCCACAGCCTAATTGCCTAGCCATCATATTCGGCAGATAGTACTCAAAGGTACTCTGAACCAACCTTCCTCCACAAAATTCGGCTGGCAGAATACAGGGCCGAATGAAAGAATTAAAAATGGCTGTGGATTGTGCATCTGTACATCCAATTTCAAAACTAAACTCACAAGGGAGAGTAAGATTGTCATTGTCAGAATAAGGGAACCAAAGAGGATCAGCAAAGCCTTTGGAGAAAAGCTCAAAGAGTTCACCAATGTTCTTATCTACAGATACAGTAGAGGCAGCTTCTCCATAGGTTTGACAGCCTTTAGTGCTTTGGGGTTCCCCTTCCCTATAGTTGACTGAAGGAAAAGACAGGCTGTTGATATCAACTGAAACAATTTGATGCAAATCTTAAAGAGTTACAATCACTGCTTGGCAAGATAAATTTTGTGAGAAGATTCATATCAAACTTGTCACAGAAGGTGTTGCCCTTTTCCTCACTATTGAAAATAAAAAAGGATCAAAAGTTTGTATGGGATGACGAACAACAGAAGGCTTTTGATGAAATAAAAGAGTACATGAAGAAGCCACCAGTATTGGTGCCTCCACAATTGAACAAGCCTTTCAAGTTGTAAGAGGTACTGTGGGTTTCATGATAGAAATTCTCATTCCATTAATGAATGCAGAGTCTTTAGGATGAAGATTCAGAAAGCTATCCAGGAAGGACATTTGAAATTCAACAACAAGATGAAACTGGACAGTAACACTTTCCCTCAGAATATGATCGGGTTCTCAGTTAATATGGTAAATGCTGTTCCATCTGGAGAAAAGGGAAGATTGAAAGTTTTAACCTCAAAGAAGGCAAAGCAGGATGGTTCAGTTGATCCTACTCGGCAGATCCGGCGGTGCGGCGGCGTGCTCACGAGAGGAGGAAGGCCAGGAGGAAGGGAAGAGGATAGGTCGTCTGTTGGAGAAGAGAGTTAATGGGTCAGGTATCTTTTGACTGTAGGGAACCCAAAAGAGTAGATGGGTCTCTCATTTAGGTCTTCATTATTGGAGATAGTCTTATCCAGTTTGACTAACCCTTTCAGCTGACAGCAGCTCCACATTACTAGAGACTTCCCATGACTGCTAGAAGAAACTCCTAACCAGATTACACATGCATGCTATGATAGGATAAGTCTTAGTGGCACCTAGTTATCTATATTTCCTATGTTACCCTTACAGACCCATATTTCCTATTTTACCCGTATGTATTCCAACTATATATGTATCGGAACTGCCATATTTCGCTGCTACTTCCACTTATAAACAAGCTCTTTGGCTGGCTCGGCTGCTTGCCGATCTTCTTGGCAGAGATGCTGAAGCAGTGGAGCTCAGGGTGGACAGCAAGTCTTCTCTGGCGAAGAACCCTGTCTTCCACAAGCGCAGCAAGCACATCAGGAGCTGCTTTGGAGGAAGGAAGTGGCAAGGCGAACTACATCACCACTCAATATCAGCTCGCTGTCCTCCTGACTAAGTCAGGAGAGTCAAGTTCCAGGAACTTCGCTGCAGGATCGGGATGGTTCACCTGCCACGCAAGACTTAGGGGGAGATTGATAGGATAAGTCTTAGTGGCACCTAGTTATCTATATTTCCTATTTAACCCTTATGGATCCATATTTCCTATTTTACCCTTACGTATCCAAACTGCCATCTATTGGGCTTGAGAAATGAGAAAATCTTTATTGGGCCAACATGCTAAGCTAGTGCATCTATATGACAAGATTATTCCCAGCACCTTGCAACATGCTACTGATAAAACAACAAAAAACGTATGACAATAATATCTAAACTACAACAGAAGTTGAAGAATAATACCTCCAATCCGATGTGTCATTCTTGTCCATTGCTTGAGATCCTATGTCAAGCTGCTGCGACAATGGCCCCATATCAAAATCTTTGCTTTCCACGGTTGGTGTTCGATACTACAAAAGAAGCATCATGCAATGAAACTTCAGCACAAACACAACATAATATAGTATAGATGAAATTAAATCAAATTGGACATCCAGAACATCTCTTTACAAGTTCTGTTTAGTAGGAAGTGATTCATATATTATTACCATTATGAGCTAACATTCACGAAATCAAATCTTAAAAATGAGTAACAAACTGAATCTGAATCTATAAACTATTTTCTATCATATGCAGTAGCATCAAGCAACCAAGATTGAGATTAAATCAAGACACATCATGATTCATGAGTAATTCCTCTTGGTAACTGAATTACCACAATAATATTAAATCAGGAATGGACATAGAAAATGAAATCTGAACTTGATGCAAGCATACATAATGAATTTTCTGACACACAAGGAAACATAGATACTAGGTCGCATGCTTTTGACGGGTGCTGCTTTCGGCCTATGCATTCTTGTTCACTGTGGATTCACGATCACGACTCACCCTTTTATTTATTTTTTCACATTGTATTTGTACTCGATAATCGGTCATGGATATGTGCTGCTTTGCTTTGCGAAGTTAAAGACCGATCTATCGTCACGATGACGTCATGCGGTCGGCAATGCGATCTTTCTTACGTGCTTTTGCCGAATACGTACCGAATGCATGGATTATTGATAGATAGCTCGCCCGTAGCTATATATCGACCAAGATTGGCGGTAAACACTTCCCAGCAAATATTTTCCCAGAGGGATGAGTGTGCCAGCAGCCAGGTCTTCAGCCATCACAATGTGGTTCAAAGTTGGCTCATTAGCTTTGCCACAAAAGATGAATCTGCACAGCCACATATTCAGAAAGGCCTTTTACTCAACATCAGACAAGGGACCATCAGACATGTAATTCTGAATATACTTCTTGTATCCAACTCCTGTCTGTTTGGAGGAGCCCTTATACTTGTACGGATGCACAGCTTCTGTGATATTCAGGCCGGTCATCAGGTAAACATCGGCCAAGGTAGGAGACATTGGACCATGACCAAAGAAGAAGGCATTTACTCCATTGGACCAAAAGTGGCAAGCTGCAATCAGGAGGTTTTCATTTCTGGGAGTTTCGGCTAGAGATAATTCCAGACAATGGGAAATGCAGAGTTTGTCCCAGTTCTTGGTTTGAGGGCTTTTATCATTGAGAATCCTCCTATACCAATTCCTCCAACCAGCAATTGGAGGCAGAGGCCAGTTCTTAAAGGCATCTTGCCATTCATGAGGCTTTGTCAGTGAGGATTTAAAGGGAATTCGCTGAGATTCAGCAGCAATCAGTTCAGAAGGGTCTGAATCTCCTACGGGCCCAAGAAAATAAGTGGGTGCTTTCGCCTCAGTAGGAATCAAGAGTTCAGCCGCTAGAGCCTACCAAGAACAAAAAGGGCGAAAAAGGAAAATTTAGGATGCGATTCAAAAGAATGATGCCGAATGCACTTGAGGAAGATTAAAGAATTACCTGAAGAGCTTTATCTTGGTGCGCCATTTGAAGATTGAAAGCTTGAAGAAGCTAGCAAGCTAGGGTTTGGATCCAAGCGGAGCTCTGAAGACTTCGGCAGAATCTGTAGCAGTTGCTGATTGCTGTGATCGAGCCTGAAATAGTAAAGTTAAAGATGAATATGGTGCAAACAAGCATTGAGTTTAAAAGAAAAGGGTTATAACCTGAATGATTCTTCTGTTAGTTGTTCTTTTCTTCTTGGGAGCTGAAGAAGCAGGCAGAGAAGAAGTTTTTCTCTTGGCAGAAGATGGCTTGGTAATGATTGGGTCGAAAATAGCTTGTCTAGACATCAGCTGGGCCAAGGTAGGAGATTGATACCCCAAAGCAGATATTGGACCAACAATATTATACTGAATTGTCCTGGCAAAAGGGGCAGGTGCTATGTCCTACAAAATAACAGAGTTATAATAAAAGCAGAATTGTTATTAAAGCCAGATAATGATTGAACAACATTACCTCTGAATTTGGCTGATAGTCAGGCATCAACTCAAGGCAGAAGGGATGAATTGGCATGTTGAAGATGTGATCATGAAATTCTTGCCACCAGACAGTGAAAGAAGGATGAGCAGATGTTATTGGCACAAAAGGTTCAGGTCTATAAATGGATGTGCAGCATCTGTAGTCAAAAATCCTTCTTGTCTCAGTGGAGTCTGTGACAATCTCCCTAGGCTTGAGGAATTCATGGAGAAATAATCTTGGTGGCACTTGGCCACAGCCTAATTGCCTAGCCATCATATTCGGCTGATAGTACTCAAAGGTACTCTGAACCAGCCTTCCTCCACAAAATTCGGCTGGCAGAATACAGGGCCGAATGAAAGAATTAAAAATGGCTATGGATTGTGCATCTGTACATCCAATTTCAAAACTAAACTCACAAGGGAGAGTAAGATTGTCATTGTCAGAATAAGGGAACCAAAGAGGATCAGCAAAGCCTTTGGAGAAAAGCTCAAAGAGTTCACCAATGTTCTTATCTTTATTGATATATATTATTGTCACTCTATAATGTGTCTATAATTTTATGATGTGTCCTGATATATAAATTTTAGACAAATTCCCTCTATGCTATTAGAAAATAATGATAATCCCTTATGTGCCATCATAATTACACACATACATTAATTGCCATCAAATTTTGATTTTTTTCATCCCTTTATATGTCATAGCAATTATGCTCGTGCACCGATACATTAATTGCCATCAAATTTTGATTTTTTTCATCCCTTTATATGTCATAGCAATTATGCTCGTGCACCGATACATTAATTGCCATCAAATTTTGATTTTTTTCATCCCTTTATATGTCATAGCAATTATGCTCGTGCACCGATACATTAATTGCCATCAAATTTTGATTTTTTTCATCCCTTTATATGTCATAGCAATTATGCTCGTGCACCGATACATTAATTGCCATCAAATTTTGAATTTTCATCCCTTATATGTCATAACAATTATGTCAATAGAAAGGAAATTACTACGCATCTCTAGGACTCTAGTTCAATGTAATGGCATTATTTTCAACAATCCACGACAACTATTCATAAAATAGCTTTGAGACTTATACGAAACAATGAAAATAAAAACACCTTATGTCATTTCAGTATGGGTGAGGACGGTTATAAAGCACATAGGACTGATTATGTAATTAATATTTAATATATGGACTAAAATATAAAACTGTAGCACATGATTAATCAATAAGCAGCTGCTATGTAATTAGAGAAAACCCAAGGGTGTTTTTTTGTGAAACTGCCGCAACCTTATCCCCAACCTGATGGCCTTTGTGCTCAGTGCTCCAGAAGTCCAGAGTTCAGACCAACTCCACAGCGATCCCTTGGGGTGGTCAGCTGCTGCCGCTGTTGTGTAGAGCCACCGTTTCCTGCTCTGGTGATGGTCGGGGATGAGCGAAGCCAGGGACGGGGAAGGGGAACGGAAGATGGGGTTTCGATTTAGCGGGAGCTTCCTACTCCTGGCCGGGGCTTGGCTGCCCAAGACCGCAATTCCGCGAAGCTGGCCTGCTGCTGCCACGGCTAGGTGCGCGTCCACCCCCCTTTGGGACTCACGTCGAGCTGCAGGATCTGGGGTTGCGGCTTGCTGGCTCCATGGCGCGCATGGGACTGGGACACACCAGTGCTAGCTCCAGCCCTCGCCCCGCTCTGCATTAGCTCCGGCAGTGGCGCCGGAAGGGCGGAGCCTGTAGGGAAGGAACCGAGCGCTGTTTACTCGTCTTCCTCACCGGCAGCAAGAGATTCCCCAAGTGTCGCCGTCATCTGCCTTAGGCAGCCCAACAGCGGCGGTCCGTGCTCCTCCACGTCATGGGGATCGGAACCTTTGCAGCGTCCGGTGCATGATGGTTTCCTGCGGGTCGGGGTCTGCGAGCGTCGAGGACGAAGTAGCGCGGGTCGGAATTCCGCCACTGCAAGGAGTGGTTGTCCGGGCGGTCGATGCAGACGCGCTTCAGCGGGGCGGCGAGGATGGTGGAGAGGAGGAGCAGGCCGGAGCTGTCCGCGGTGAGGACGAACAGGAAGTTCCGCGGTGTGGGACGGTCCAGGAAGACACGCAGTGAGACAGTCAGGCGCGGCACGCGCGGGGGCGGGGCGGGCGGCGCAGACTGGGGCGCGGCGTGGGACAGCGCGAGGGAGCCGGGGACAGAAACGTTTATTCGATAAAAAAATAGGACTGCGGGTTGTTTTATTAACATTAGTAGGGGTTGTTTTGCAAAAATACGACCGTACCGCAAGGATTGATTCTTTGTTACATCATAATTTTATGAAAATCCCCTTAGTTTTTAAAAATTCAACCCGCGGTATCAAAATTTCTGGCGTCTCCCACCTCCCGCGTCCGCTCGTAACTCCGTCGTCCCTGGCGTGGCAGCTTGCGTTTCGTCCATAACCGGGTATCCCCACAAGCAGCAACCAACGGCAGGAACTATCTATTCCTTGTATTATTCTATATATAAGCCGGACTCGGATCCGTCAGACGATGCAAGTGCGCACGGGATGTGGGTTAGCAGTGGAAGTCGTGCAGGCTGCCGGTGCCCCAGGTCCATGCACGCGCGCATGAAGACCTGAAGTCATCCATATCACTCGCAGGAAGCAAGCAACCACAGCACCCCCTCCGTGCTTTGGGAATTGGAAGCATGATCAAAAGTGGCAGTGTACATGCTAAGCATGCAAGTCCACTACCAGAATAATGAACGAGGTCCCGGATTTTTCTAAATTTCCTTTTCAACAAAAACACTAACACACACATACTACTATAAATATGGGCATGTAGTTCTATCCCTAATAGCATCTTTGGTAGACTACATTGAATAGAACTTGAGATCGATAAAATCACCACTAAAAATAGCACTGATAATCATAGAATATTTTTTATAAAAAATAGCACGGATAATCATGGAATATTTTTAAAAAAATATATAAGTTCCCATATTAAGTTGAGGATTCGATCACGGGCCAGCAAGACAATTGTACAACAAAAAGTCTATACACTCAATTTGTGAGTTCTTTGCAAATAAATTAATGCTCCTCAATATTTGCAAGCAGGCCCATATATGTATTCTAAAATTATGATGACAATAAAATTAAGAAAATATCTTTAGACTTAAGACATCATCACTAATATGGTTACTTACCGCCAACTCCCTCGTCCACAAGCTTCGTCGCTCATCGGTCTCAAATGCTTTGACCCAAACTTGCACCTTCAATAGGGACCTATAACTTTGCCCAACCCTAGGCGGGTCGTTGCATGCCTACGTTCGCATCCAGCAACCGCCTAATAGCAAAACAACACCAGTACACCACCTTCGTGTTGGAGGCCAATAAGCGACCCCACCATTGCCTCTTGCCCCTATCCATGGTCCCCTTGTAAATGATTATTTATCATATGTGAATACCTATTTTAGACCCTCGACATTCATGTAAATTATGTTACATATAGTATTATAATAAAATAATATATCATTATTGTATTCATCCATTGGAACGCACGGACATATTTACTAGTTTATTATTATCAATATACAATCGTCCTATTCGGCTTGTCCTACAGTTATCTTGACGTTGAGTTGCATCATCTGTGGAAAACTAGTGTAGGTATAGCTTTTGCAAGTTTTTTATTGTAAATTTTTTTAGTATTTGAGAGGCATAGAGATAAACGACTAAGGTAGAGGAATGAATTAGGCTACAATATAGTCTATCGAAATGTAAGAGGTGGCCAATGTGGGTGAGCTGTGCGATCCACTCCATCATCCACTTGTGAAGCACGACATGATCCTCCATACGTCCGGTGGCAGTGATCATTGTCGCTCACTCACGGCCTCACGGGGGATGGAGCGGATCTAACATAAGATTGTAAATAGTGGATAGAAGGGAGGATGTACAGAGTAAAAAAATGTCGATGAACAGATAGATCAGAAATCACCTGCACGTACTTGGATTGGACCGATGCGAATGACTCCATTATCCCATTTGGATCACGGGTGTGTTTAGTTCCACATTCAATCACCAAATTTTTCAAAATTCTCTTTCCAACCACTATTCACCTATCACATCAAATCTCTCTCCTCGTACATAGAACACTAAACATGAGTAAATAAAAAACTAATTACATGGTTTTGATGTACACGACGAGACGAATCTTTTGAGCCTAGTTAGGTCATGATAGGATAATGTTTACCACAAACAAACGAAAAGTGCTACAGTACGCTGCAGTGTAAAAAAAAACACGCCCCACATACATCAGTAGAATGGGAGAAAGGGATCGACGAAACATAATCCTTACGTGGCGGCGAGAAACAACAGTGGTCGTTGATGCATTGACAGTTTGACACAGAATGGGATTGAACCTTTTGACGCGCTACACAATCATAAAAAGACATGCAGTGAGTTACACGCATTTTCTTGAAGTACAGAAGGGGGAGAACGTGCAAATCAAACAAAAAAAAGCTACAAGGTAGTGAAATGAATACTTTGGCGGCACATACATTATTCACCATCACGTGAATCCTCCACAGAAGAAGCAAGGCACGGTTGAATCTTTGAGATGTGCCTGCGAACCAAAAATAAAACTTACATCTGATGACTGCTATACTAGATGGTGGTGCACAGCAGGGCCACGGCTGAAGGCGTGTGGAGATCACAGAAGAACGAAGGGCACGGGTGTATGTAGTACTTGGAGGCGAGGCGAGGCGACTGATTTTATTGGCTGATCAGAAACCTTGCTGGCGTACGCGGACCTTGCAAGGGTCACGCACGGCGATGATGGTGGCGATGTGGTTCCTGCCCGATTTTTCAGGCCGGGCAACGATCTTCCTGTGTCCGCAAGGGATGCGGCGGCCGGCGTGTGGCAGGGATACGGTGGTGAGGACGACGGCAGCGTGTCATCAGGGCCGCAGGGGCGGCGCGGCGATGCGCCAGATTGGTTTTTGGTGGGGGCTTCGTGTGGGTTCCTGGCCGGCGTCCAACGGCACAGAGGGGAGGCGATCGCCGAGCGAAGGGTTTGATTGGGTATAGGAGGAGCGCGACGAAAATTGGCGATCGGCGTGGGTGGGTGTACATGCACATGTAGCAGCGGCGTGGATGGTTTAGGGTTGGGAGAGAAGGTAGGAGCTGCGAGGAGGGCGATGATCGGAGCCGTCTGTTCTGTTCCTTCATTTTTCACTCACCTCGTTTTTGCCTCTCCTCCTTCCCCGTTCCTTTTTTTTTCCAACCGCCACCGCGCACGCTGCTCCACGCCGCCCTGTGCTTCCTCTTCATCCCGAAACAGCCGCCGCACCACGCCGCCCTGTGTGCCTCCTTCCCATCCCGAACACCAGCCCCCGGCTTGTATATATCCATCGATCCAGTCCGCCGCCGGCATCCTCGGTCCCCAGCAGATCGGAGCCCTTGCAATCATCGTCGAGTGCAGATCTGCATAGCGGCGCTGCTTCATGATCGGGTCGGCGAAGGAACCCCTAATCCTACCCAGGGACGAGTAGGCCACAGCATATACTAGTGCCGACATGAAATCCATCCGACGCGGTCTAATTACTAGCGCGATCGGATCTGACTGTCGTGGTCGTCGGGAGGCAAACATGCGAGACGTCGGGATCCTTGGTCGGACCCTGCGACGACCTCCACGCGATGGCTCTCGATCTGTACGTCACTTTCTTGCAATTTCCTTTGGTTTGTCTCTGCCTGCAGATAATGGATGCATTATCCGCTGTGCCGTCCGATGGCTGTACTACCCGGTGTGATGCGTTGAGGAGTGCGGGGGACTGGCGTGAGTTGCTGAATGGTGGCTCTTGGACAAGGGGGTGTTTAGTTCCTGGAAAAGATATTGTGCAGTACTTTATTTAAGTTGTAATATTTTTTAGTAAAATTAACGATTTTTTTATTTTTAGGAATATAGCTATATAAAAATGCCCTATTTGCTATTTTATTTTTTCTATGAACCTAATATAATTTATTAAAAATAAATAACCTTATTATAAAATAATATATTTTATTTTACAAATGGCATAGTACTCTAATTAAATATATCAATGAAATTGTAAATAATTTTTTATTTATATTATGAAATAAGTTATTTATACATTTTATTTGACATGGGGGGTGTTTAGTTCCTAGAGAAAGGTAAAAAGTGAAGTGAAAAAGTCACATCGGACATTGTATCACTTTTTCGTTTGTTTGTGGTAAACATTATCCTACCATGATCTAACTAGGCTTAAAAGATTCGTCTCGTCGTGTACATCAAAACCATGTAACTAGTTTTTTTATTTACACACGTTTAGTACTCCATGCATGAGGAGTGAGATTTGACGTGATAAGTGAATATCGAAGTTTGGAGAGAGAATTTTTAGAAGTTTGATGATATGACTGGGAACTAAACAGGGCCCCGACCGGGCATGAGATTGGAGGACAATCACAGTGCAAATACTATTGCTAGATCCTCTGCAGTAACGCATTTTATGTAAGAGGGACATGAATACGGGGGCACCATAAATCGGCCATCGGATGGTATCCATCCAAAGGTGAGGAAAGGAGCGTCCATGGCCGCCGACCGCGCGCTTCCGCTCCGGCACAGGCGAGGGTGGAGCAGGTCCCCGAGTTAGCCTGCTCACAGACCTCACGCACCACCACCGCGCACAAGTTCAACACCGTCGAGGTTGTCTCAACAGGACTTCAATATGTTGTCTCAACATGACTTCTATTGATATATACTGAAGTCTCAATCTCTTTTGCCAAACTGAATAATTGACATCAAGAAATTACCCAAAAAGTAGCTCCCATTCTCAAATTGACACAATAGTCAATAGTCACTGTCTCAAATTGAAACCAACATCGCCTGTCAATACACATCAATTTACAATTTTAATTCAACAAGCCAAAATATTTCTACTCCTACTAACCTCTGCTTATCTATTGCTGTCGAGGTCCTGGTTCGTGCGTGGTAATGTAAAGGCGCTTCTTAAGCTCTCATCCGCAACAGCATTCAACAGCAAGCAGTCAACGCTCTAAGCAATATACAGAAACAACAACCAAACAGATCGATCCATTATCATAGTGGCAGGAAGCCGGCCCTGTTCGCTTGACTTATGCTGATGGATTATACTGATTCGTTGGAGAGAAAAATACCGTTGGCTGATAGCTTACGTTGATTCGTTGTGAGAAAAAATAGCTGATAAACATAAGTCAAGCGAACAGGACCTAGGTAACAATGAAAAAGGCAAATATCGATCCATCATCAGAATGGTCAGTGCTGTTGCGCATGATAGTGCTCACGGCGCCAGCGAGGAGCCCCTCGACAGGGTTGAGCATGGGTGCGGTTGTGGTGCGTGACTTCGGGGACCTGCCACCGGGAGAGGCGGCGAGCGGTCGGCGGTGGTGTACTCTCTTTTCCCTTTTCTTTTCAGCAAACTGTACTCCGTTAATCACTGTCACAGCTCCTTATTTGAACGTGGACCATATCTGCTGGGATGCAGACACGCGCGGCGCAGTCTAGTCTGAATTGCAACGTGCAAAAAGGCTCGCACCCGGCAATTTGCATGTAGTAGACGAAGAGCAAAGGATAGTCATGCAATGATATACACGAGGCGTTTCTTTGTTCAACAAGGAAACAAAATATGTGACCCTGAAACATGAAAGCAGGCAACCCGCCCTGCTCAACAAACCAAGCAAACGATCCACTGACTTTGGTTCATGATCACTTCAAAAAGAGCCACCCGCGTACATTTCTGCCTACAGGGAAACAAAAAAATGATCATGCCCCAAAAAGCCCAAATTTGAATTGCACTATTAGATACTCCAGTAAACATAAGAGAAGCAGAGTCATCCCAAATCACAAGAGATTGTTTGGTTTCAACCCAGATGAAATAAGCCAAACAAATGTCAAGTTTCCTAGGCTGCAAAGCTGGCCCGGCCCAATCATGTACCCACTGCTGTCTGTCTGTCTTGGCAGCTACTGATATCTACATCAAGCTAGCAGCATCTGCATCATCCTCTTCCGGCAGCCACAATGTTATGCTGCCAGTCATGCCTAGTCGATAAACTTCCTCGCCATCTGTGTACCTTTCATCTCGAATGTGGTAGGAACCTCTTTCAGCCAGGAATACTGTTCACTTCCACCTGAAATAGACGTGACATTTTCCTCAGCTGCCAGATCAAGGAGCAATAGAAATACTCAGCTGCTAGATTCTACACCTGCAGTAGATTGATTGTGAAAGAAAGAAACTCACCACATGAACTCAAGTATGGCGATTCGTCATAGTAGGCACAATCCCTTCCATCAGCACGGTTGTAAGGTGGTCCCATCACATCCAGCACGGCGCAAGGGGTCAACGCAGTAAAACAGTGCAAATTCCCTCCATTTTCAGGATACAGAACCACGGTCTCAGCTGACGCGTCAAAAACAGCGTCTGTATTTACCTTGGCCAAGTGAGCTCCTGTGGTTCGGACAAGAAACAAATAAGAAAGTGTTATTGACATCTTTAATTTCCCAAAAGTGGCTAATGAAAAAAAGGCACAAGCATTTCTCTGAAGTTGAAGAAAGGAAAAGAACTAACCATCTGAGTTCTCAAGTGCATCATCAGTACTATCCGGCAGGCTTTTAGCCCAGTCATATGACTTCAGGTGCATGGAACCAAATAATATCTTGCTAAATACAGTCATCCCAGGATGGTTGTGAAGGGGGATAACTCCTGATTTCGGTAAACAGAAGATACCGAACTGCACAAACCATTCAAAGCTTCAGCAAGAGGCATTTGAGCAAGTTGACAGTTTCAGACACATTTTTCTTTAAGTACACCAGAAAGCGATACACATAAATGGAGAAGTCAAATTACCGAAAACTTGGAGCAATCATAGAAATGCAAATAGGAAACTCGAGGTGGGCCTTTAGAATCTGCATGCTTGAAGTATGTCATACTAGGGTCTACCCCAACATCATGCGGTTTTAACTCATCTGCATCCAAATTAGACAAATGCATCCCATGATTAGGACATCAGTTCAAGAAATAGAGGATGATTATAAATGCATCTCATGATTGTATACAGTTGCACGTGCAAGACTACCAAGAAAAACTAAAAAGCAAAGGAATTTTCGTTAGGTTTTAAAGAACAGAAGTGAATGTAATAGTCAGCAACATGGCATTAACAGTGATATGTTTTTATGTTCCAAACGATGCAAAAAGGATATGTTGTATATAGAATTGCAAGTGAAAGACTATACCAAGAAAAGACTTAAAAGCATGAGGGAAAAGAAATGTGCATTGTGTCTAAAAGAACAGCAGTGTATGCAATAGCCAGCAACATTTAGCAGTGATTTTTCCATTTCACAAGCCATCAGTTATAAAACAACATCACGTCTATATTTCAAGACACGGGCACTGTAGTCCGTCGTACAATGCTAAAAATGTCAAATGTTGGGAGATTTACAGGTTACACCACGTAACTAGTAGCATTTTAGGAGTTGTTTCATGTTCTTGCATGCCTACTTCACCATCACTGGGGAAGGGAAGCTTAAGGGTATGTGTGGGACTGTGGGAGTGATCCGTGGTGGAGACATCCCCCGCAGCGACAACAACTATCTTTTCTAATTAAACAGGTGTACTGCAAATTGCAAGCTTTAGATATCACTCTCCGAGGGGCACTGTTGCAATACCATGGGATGGCAAACCTGCCGCGACATGGATAGCAAAAGCACGGGTCACAAGGTGGACTGAACCAGGTATGCCAGGTATGCCACCCAGGCCCAGGAGCTTACCATGCCAAAAATGGATGCCTCACGAGATGAGATGAGATGAAAGAAACGAGAACGATGCCGACAACAGTAAATAAAAGCTGATCCTTGTGATCCACACGTTGATACTGTTATCGTTGTCTCTACATCCTAAGCACGACGGTACGAGTCTGTACAGCACGCGCACATGCTGCTGAGGCAGCTGAGTTTCTCTCGATGAAGCACTAAATCGCACGGCACAAAGACGGCAGCTTTACTCTACTGAAGGCGAGGCGAGGCACGATACGTACTGAGGAGGGCCGCAAGTCGCGCCACGGCGTCAGGCGGCGGCACAAAGCCCGGCGCGGACGCCGAGAAGACCTCCCTGCTGGTGTCGAACAGCCTCTGCATCGGCGACAGAGGCGGTGCCGCGGCGGCGGCGGCGGCAACAGCGACCGAGGTCTTCTTCTGCCGGCGGCGGTTCTTCTTGGAGGAGGCGCGGCCCTTGTCGGCGACGGCGGTGGGCGAGAGCTCCACCCTGGCCCTCGGCTCCGCCACCTTGCTCCCTCCGACCTGAACCGGCATGACAGGGTGCGGCGCGGCAGCGGTCGGCAGCCGCTAGCAACGCCGCAGCGGGATCTTGCCTGAAGGCGCGGCGGCAGGACGGGCCGGAAGAGGCGAGACAGGTCCCGGCGGCGCGATGGCGAAGTGGGCGAGGGGATCGGCGGGGGTGGGTATAAATCCTAAATCGGGAGGAGAGGGTGGATTGCTGATATTTCCATCCATCGGGGGCGGGGTCTGCAGTAGAAGTAGAAGGAGGCAAAGGCAGCCAAACCGCGGTGCGGGGGAAGCGGGGGGAGGGACTAAGGCAAAACCGGGGGCGACGACGGGAGGAAGGAGGAGACCAGACCGCCCTTCCTGTGGGCTGCTCAATCCCCCCATACTGCCTCCGGTTCCGGTTTCTCTCCCTCTCTCTCCTCTTAAATAGTTTATCCCTCCTCTCCAATCCTTATGATGTCACTTCGTAATCATTGCGTCACTGTAGCATTCCGTTTGTATTTATAAAAAAATTGTCCAAAAATTAATTAATTAGGCTCAAAATGTTCGTCTCGCAGAGGACAACAAAACTATGTAATTAGTTTTTGATTTTATCTACATTTAGTACTCCATGCATGTTATGATATTTTGATGTGATGGAGAATCTTCTTTTTGCATAGTAAATTTGGGAGTAGAATTTGATATCTAAACAAGGCCCAAATCCGCTTTCTCTCTCCAAATCAGTCCCCGCTTTCTCTCTCTAGGTGTGTCCTCTGCTTCGGAGGTTTGGTGGCTTTGTTTGCCAGGTCACGCTATCTATATATATATATAGGCAAATTAAACTACGTGGACCAGCGTGCCACGGTGGAGGACAAGAGGAGGTTCTTGTTTATATCCATCACGTCCATCTCCTATGTTTTATCCATTTTTTTCAAACAAAACATGGGTACATATCTTCACAACGTAGGCATAATCGTCTCTGCAAATGTGCGTATGTAAACCTTACATTTATAAGCATCCCAAAAGACCGAATCGGCCAATATCGAGAAACAAACTCACCGTAAAAACAAACTCACCACAAATGTTTCATTGTCGACAAATATGTCGCCTATCATCGAAACAAAAACACCGGTTAAATTCTGTGATAAATGTTTTGTCCAATTAAACCTATCAACTAAGCTACAATAAATTTGCAAACACAAGCTATGTTCTACATGTCAGATTGGATACGTTAGCAACCTGTAAACCGATGAGTCACAATTCTTTTCTTATCTTTAGCTATATTTCCCCGATCCATATGTTAGGTGGCATATTATTTGACTTAAATTAGATGAAAGTAAGCACAAATTCGGCCTGTTCGTTTGGATTGTTTCCAGCGAGCTAACAGTGTTTTTCTCTCAGCGAAAACCAGCGCTAGCCACCAGCCAGCAGTGTTTTTCTCTCAGCAAAAACCAGCGCTAGCCACCAGCCACCAGCCAAACGAACAGGGCGATTGTAATCGATGCATAGATCAATAGTTCACCTATCAAATTAAACAAAAAAATAGTACGGTTGTATCAAAATTTACATTGTTTTTTTAGTCTCATATGTATATGGACATGATAAAATTGTGAAGATATAACCATCTAATAAGCATCCAATATCATCATGTGTGGTAGAATGTATATATCTAAATAGTATGTACTAGACTATCTCTATTTCAAAATGTAAAGTGTGGTATTGTCTTAGTAGACCACCAAATCTACACTCAACCTATGATCTCTCTTAAATCTCGGGAATACCTCAAATCTAGAGATATTCTTATTTATCATAATCCTCTACATAGTTTGGTACTCCCTCCATTCTGAAAAAAAATGCAACTCTCACATCACGAGGAGTCAAACAAATATAAGTTTCACCAAATTTGTAAAAAGAATACCAATATTTATAATATAAAATAAATATCATACTAAATCTATTTATATAGACATAAATATTAGTACCATTTCGTATAAATTTGATCAAAGTTCAAATTGTTTAACTCTTCGTGAAGCGAGAGTTGCATTTTTTTGGGAAGAAGGGAGTGTCCTGTTTCAAATGAACCTAACAAGCCACGACAAAATTGATCCTAATTTAAATTCAAGATTTTAATCATAGAGGAAAACTAATGTGATCAGAACATTTTTTTAAAAACAAAACAGCTTAACAAGCTTTTTGTGTAGCCGTAAATATTTGTAGCAACAGAATCGTAACCATCGGAAAGTACTTCTAAATGTGAATCTAATAGTATCATTTTTTTCATATGTAATTAACCTCTTATATATATGATAGCAGTAGAAAGATCAGTGAGAGGGAATGGAATTGAAGGATATGCACGCGCGTGCGAATTAGGGGTGGCCACTTCGAACTCGAAACCCGAAAACCGAACCGAACCGAATCCAAATTACCTGAATTGACGGTCTATTCGGGTTTCGGGTTCGGTCCAGATAATTTTATAATTCGAAGTTGGGGTTCAGTTTTGGTTCCTATGGTCTATAACCCGAATAGACCGAATAACCCGAAATTCAATATATTTACGTATTTTGATTTAGACTATGAATGTTAAACCTTTGTGTTTTAAACTATTTTAAACCTTTTTCATAAACTTGTTAGTTACTTGCTTGCTTTTATTGAGTAGTCCTTAAATACATAGACTTAAAATGAGTTGGAAATTTGAATTTTTGCTATAGAGTTTTGATAGGTGACAAGTATATCTATGAATATTCGGTAATTCGGTGGACCGAATAGACCGAACCAAAAAATAGGTCTATTCGGGTTCGATTCCTATTTTACTTTTTAAAATTTCGGTTCTCACTTTTTTAAAACCCGAAATGACCGAAACCGAATAGACCGAACCGAAACGACTGAATAGACCGAATGACCACCCCTAGTGCGAATATTTGATGCTGCTTTTGCAAAAGAGCAGGTCTAGTTTGTGGCTCGATCGGCTCCGGTCAGCCTGCACTGGACGGAGTTCGCGGCGCGGAATCGGAAAATCCATCCATCGCCATCCGTTGCGGAATCGACCTTGGAAAGCCAGGCATCTTGTCGTCTTGGTCAGCGCACGCGCGTGTTTCCGCTGGGCCCGGGCCCGGGCCCCGGGGGATACAGTACGTTACTAGCCAGTTGTCAACGGCGGCACGGCACCCAGCGGCTGGAGCAAAAAAAAAAGAGATTATACTCTACGGCTATACTATACGATACTGCTGGTACTGTAGAATACCAGCAGCGACGGGTGAGTAGAAAGGTCAGTAGTTTTATCGGACTTTTGGGTCGAGCAATACTGCTGGTCTGGCGCACCGTTTCCTGTGGGTGCGCTGCATGCAGCCATGCAGCAGGCAGCGGTATACCGGCCAGCCACGCGGCCAGGCAGGGAGACGAATGAATGGATCCGACTAGAAAAACAGACGTCATCCCGTGGTTAGGATGCGTGCCATTTGTTAATCGCGAGCGGCTAGTGCACGCACACGACGACGCCGGCCGCCCGGCCGCCGCAGGCCTCGCTCTACCTACCTTTGCATCGTCAAAAGTTTTTTTTTTCCCGAATAATATCGTCAAAAGTATCACGCGGTCCTCCTTATCTATATACATACCACACGAACACGTACCTGGCGTCATGGCAAGATATATAGATACAGATATAGTCAGGGTGTTTGGATCCATGGGTGACAGACTAATTTTAGTCATAAAAGGGACTAAACCTCCAAACTCTCCTGACTAAAAGGTGACTAAAACTAGTTTAGTCCCTAATCATCCCTGATTCAACTTTTGATGACTAAACTCTCCCTCTCTCTCTTCTAATTAATAGCCATCTTTACTCCTTGCATGAGAAATGGCTGCCCCGGCCCATGCGCAGACTTGGGCGAGCCGACGCTGCATGTGTTCCTGCGCACCGTGGAGAGGGCTCGCCCCTGCATGTCGTTCCTGCGCACCGCGGGGAGGAGAGAGAGAAAGGGAGGGAGAGAGACAATTAATTCTGAAACATTAATGTTAACTAATTTTAGTCACCCTTCAAACAGGGCCTGACTAAAAAATTTTAGTCTAACTAAACTTTAGTTAGGTGACTAAAGGGATTCAAACACCCTCATAGATTATATTTGTGCAGGTCCACTGTATGGCAGCAGCGGCCGGGTTTCTCGGTGCCCATGGCCATATGGACGACCGTCGCGGCCGGTGTGCCGTGGCCGGTGTGGTGTGGATCGGATCGGACAAGGTTTCCATGACCACAGACCACTCTCTCGCTTTGAGATGGAAAATGTTTGCACGTATGGTTCGGCATGGGGTTGCATGGTATGGGGGGCGAGAAGAAAGGACGCTTCATTCTTGTCCCGCGCTGCGGGTATGCGGCAATTTCCTCGTAGGATGTCAGCATGGGCAAACGTATATTCCCTCGTTCCACGGCCATCGGACACCCACCGAGAACGTGGTTGTAGCTGTTTTTTTAAGCAAATGTTGTAGTTGTACGTGGTCGTAGGTTTCGACATGTCCCACTGATACACTTCTTCTATTTTATATTGCCAGATGAATGTTTGATTAAGTTTTATTTCTAAAATCAAAATTGTGACCAATTTTATGAAAAATATTAGCATATACTATACCAAAAAATATGTAAACTATTTGTAATTGATTAATAAAACTAATTTGACGCTGTGAATGTTGGTGTTTTTTCCCTTTACATGCAAACAAAATTAATCAAAGTTACACAAATTCCGCTTGGGAGAGAAAATTTGAGGGTATCAGATAGAACAATTCAATGATGCAGTTTCTTTCAATGAAGGCCTGCATATGGGAACCCCTTCCATGAGACTCTATGCGGCCATGAGGTACGCTTGAATGGATGAGGAGCCTCCAGCTAATGCTAAACACAAGGTTTTTTTATACTACACATATTAAGATTCTAAATGTAGTTTTTTTGTTGAAAATCTTGCAGGTGGGTTTCCAAAAAACACGTTCCATGATTTTATTAGGAGGATGTGCATAGAGAATGATAGCTAGTGCACGCGCGCTACAAATATCTCGCCGATAAAGGACCTGCCGAACACTTGAAATGCATTTTTGACGTACTCTTATTAAGTCATCTTAACAAATGATCCGACGTTGAGGGATGGGGAAGAAGGTCGCACGGCAACTTGCTGCTCCTGGCCTTGTTGGGAAAATAAAAGAGGAGTAATAAGGTCGTGTCGAGTGCAACTTGCACGCACTGCGCCAGGAGTTGTTTCTTTCCATTTGCATGCTGCTCTGACGCACTTACTCGATTGCCTTCGTCTATAGCTCCAGCTGGTTGTTAAACATATACGTATATAGATCGATAAGCTAGCCGCCGTTTGCATGATTGGGTAGCCGAGTCTCATCTCACTCTCCTAGTAGTTGAGGAAGATGATGGTGACCACATTCATAACAATATCATATCCTTTTTTGTCGCGCAAGATATACTTATATGCCATGTCCATGCAAGAATCTCATCGGGAGCACTTTGCTCATCTGGACAAGTTGCGTTGCACATTTGCACGCAACGAACTCACGAGCTGATAATCTGTCGACGTAGATAGCGACGAAAAATATTTCGGTCGCCTGGGCCTGCCTCCGGTCTTCGTGGGCTAGATCACTAGGCCCACTTCGAGTCCACGATCCTGGGCTGGCTAAAATTCTCAAGTCCGCGGTGATTGGCGCAAAAAAACAAAAACAAAAACGATTCCCAGTTTACCTCTCCAGTTATTATTATTATCCATCTGATTCCTCCAATCCCCCAGGTAAACCGGGCGGGTGGTTGCCTCAAAATAGAAAACAAGAAAAAAAAATCCAATTTTGTTGGGCAAAAACAAAAAATACTACGAAGTACAAACCATGTCACAAATTTTGAATTTAAAAAAACTTCACTCATGGCGTAATTTGAACTATAATACTGTATAATTTAAGGCGTTATTCACGTATTTGAGGGGAGTAAACTTTCGAAAAAGAAAAATCAGGAGACTCCGGTGGCCCATGTCGGGTTCGGGTCCCTGGCCGGCGTTTGTCGGAGCTCCGTCAGCGAAGCCTGGCGAACTCTCGGCGGTTCGTCCCCTACTCCCCCTTCCTCTCTGTCGCCTTTCTCAACTAAACCCTAAACCACCCACGATCCCCCCAACTCCGGATTCTTCCCCCCTCTTCGTCACCCTCCCTCGAAGCGGCGGCGGCAGCGGCATGGGCGCCCTCTCGGCGTCGACTTCGTCGTCGGTGAACTGGCTAGTCGAGGACGACATCCTCCTCAAGAACGCTGTCGAGGTAATTAATCCCCCGCCCCTGCACATTGTATCCCCAATCTCAATTCTTCGAGTCCATACTGTTCGTCTAGGTGCGGCCAATTGAATCATCCGGTGTTTTTTCTGGGTTATTATTGCTGCTGGAGCGCGGCGGATTCCGAGGGATTCGTGTTTACCGGATAGTTAGAATGATCCTCTTCATGCGCAGAAAAAGAAACTAAAAACCGTCCCAGGTCGTTAAATTGTCCATCTGTAATCTGATTGGGATGAGTTTACCTGTTGGTTTTAGCAATTTTGTTCATTTTCCCATGGGGTCCTGAATTTTGCTGTGCATTTCTCAGTTAAGAGGAATTTTGATTCTGATCTATCCGTACTCTGGGAATCAAAATCTTGAAATTGGCGAAAGTTTTGTAAATTACCCTGGATGGTCCTTCTGCGTGGTTCCCTAAACTTATTTGGTGCATCTAATTATGGCCTATTGAATTCTTGTTGCCGTAGCTGTGAGTTTGTGTTTTCCATACTGTTTGCTACGTGAAAAAAAATATTGAATACTGATGTTAGGCACCAGCACTCTGAGTTTTCTTAAGCCTTAGGGCTATGTTTGTCATTGCGTAGGACTGAATGAGCAATTTAATTTAATAAAAATGTTTGCTTTCCCAAATTCACGCACCATGTTATCACAAACTTTTAACATATTTGTCTTGCAGCTATATTTTATTCTAAGCAAATTTTCCCTCAAAATATATTCTGAGCAATTATTTTTTATTGTAACTTCAGTCAGCATACTGAGCTTGCAATCCTAATAATTGTGATTTTGTGAAGCCGCTTCTATATACAAAACCTCAAATTGTAGAAAGCTTCCCCGCACTGGGATCTACATGACTTTACTACCAATGCTCTATTTTGTGCCAAGTCCTAACTGGTCCTTGTGATACTTGCAGACTGGCGCCTCGTTGGAGTCTTTGGCAAAAGGAGCTGTATGTTTTTCCCGTAAATTTACTCTTCAAGAAATACAGGATCGTTGGAATTCATTGCTATATGACCCAGAGGTCTCAACACAAGCTTCTTCCCGGATGGCTGAATACGAAAATGAACTCTCCACGTCTGACCCAGCCAAGGCACATAAACTTTTCAATTCAAAAGCAAAGGATTTTTCATTTCAGAAACGGAAAATTGACAGTGTGAAGAACCTATATTATGCAATGAGAAAGAGAGTACGCAATGATCCATGTAACACTGCAGACCTTGGATTTCTTGTTGCCCCTTGTTCATGTATAGCAAATGGTAGTGAGTGTGTCTGTGGAGGCCTACCTAATAATATTGAGCCAGGGCTGAGTTCAGTGAGCCGCTATGGGCAAGTGGGTACAAGCTACAATGGTGGAAATACATATCCTGGAATGAATGGACATCCTTTTCACACAAAGCATGCTGAGAGCATGGTAAGAGACGGGGATGACACCAATAACATTGCGTATGGCTACTCAGATGTAGGTCAAATATATGAACATCACGCTTACGCTGCAAATAATCATGGGAATGGTGAAGGGAACCATGTTTCTCTAAAGAGTATCACGGATTTTCAGGATTCTATGCAGTTCCAGCAATTGGACAGCAATCAATGTGGTACTGGAGTGGTAGACTCAAAGGCGTTGGTGATCCCTAACCATTTCAGTGGAAGTGTGCAGGAACCTATTCCACTCCAAGTAATTGGTCAACCTGAGAGTTCTGAAGCACCTGGTGGTGCAATTTGGGGCGGAGTTCAGCGAAGAGGCACGCTCACTCTTGCTGATGATAAGAATGTAAAGTCAGAGAACAGGGACCCTCTCACATTCGAAGCAAATTTAGATGGTGGGATTTGCACGTCTAGTTTAGAACACGCAGCAGATTTCATGGACTTGTCATTTTTCAGTAATAGTGAAGACTTTGATATCCTAAATGGTGAAAATTTTTTGAACTCTCCGAGCGAAGGAAACCAGGAGGATTTAGATGATCCTGCCTTCAAGGTCGTTCCTGGGGTTAGATCAACCATGCAAAATGTGGTGCATCCCAATGAAGCCAATATGTCCTGTGATCAAATGGATCCTGGCCATGTGGAAAGTAATGCAGATGTTTCAGGTTTAATGTTGGTTCCTACTTCATTAGAAGTGCCATGTCCCGGCCTGTATGTTGAGTGCAGATTGAACACAGAAGATCCTGAAATCCCTTGCAATGATGATGTTGCGACACCTAGTGAGGATCCTCTTTCTACCTTGGGCCAGAAATCCGAGAACACTACCTATTCAGTCTCTGCAACCATCCCTCCATCGAATGCTGAACATTCCAAAGCAAACGATTTGGCCCTAATAAAGGTGGAGGATATGGCAAATATCCATCCTTCACTGCAAACAGTGAAGATTAGCCCATCCACTTCAGAACAAAAAGAAGATTCAGTGGCACATGATACAGGTGGCGTGCTAGGAGCTAAGCCGCCAGAAGGTCCTTCAACAACTGGAGGCCTTTTGACCACTAATATTGACACAGATGATGCAAACACATGCATGCTAGCCTTGCCGTCTTTCAGCGCTGCTGGCTTTGGTGAAGGACCACCTTGTAGTCTAGGACAACATGAGAGTTTTAATAACTCTCATGGTTTGACTTTACAAAATTCAGTTCAAGCTCTTGATCAGATGCAACACAACTCACTTGATGGTCAACCAGAATTAGGTGACGAGGCTGCTCTACAGAACTGCATGCCATCAAATGCACTGTCAGATTTGGGTATCCAAGACCCTATTACAACAGTGCCAACACCAGCTCAAGCAGAAGAATGTCCTGACAATGAAAACGATATTCCAAATTACTATGATCTAGAAGCTTTGGTAAATATCTTTTAGCTCAGCTACTAGGATCTCTTTACTGTGGCGTTGCTGACTAGTCATGTACCATCTTCATTGCAGATTCTTGACCAGGATCTCATCCCATGGGATCAAGACTCCGATTTGATGCATCCTGAAGGTAAGTGTGTATGCATTACACAATTTGCTTGCTGTTCAATATATTTATGTCAAAATAATCAAATACTGTATAGAGACGCACCTTTTTTTTTAAAAAAAAAAGTTAGCATCAGTGTTCTGTGATGGCAGAGTTGGCTGAAGAAGTATTATGCTGTTGAGTCTAGAGTCATTAAAGACGAGATTAACCATTACATGCAATTCTGAGGGTCAGGGCCGTCTCCAGTATTTTGGGGGCCCAGTGCTTAATACAAAATGGGGCACTAAAATACTAAAATACCATATGTTTTTTCATTAAATATTAAGAAATATATCAAATTATCGTTGAGAACACCCTTTTGCGATTGAGCGGCTGCTTCTAGTTTTTGTTTCTTCTTGCTCTTTTCAGAAGCAGAAACATATTTTCTACTTTTTGTATATATAATCGTTGAGAAAATAAGGTATGTACAAAAATTACACTGTTCGTTAGGGCTAGGGATGGCTAAATGTCAATTAAGGATTAAGTATAATAAAACAATCAAGAAAATAGGTGTAATCACATTCATGACATGAACTCATATTTATTGCTTACCTCAAGATATATAGAATTTTGGGATTACCTCACGTTAGAATTTTGGGATTGGATCTTGGAGTGGCCGATCGGTTCTGGACTCCTGTGGGCTAGGGCAGTCGGACTCCTTTATCCCGGCATCCTTCTTGAGTGCAGGCTCCTGGAGTCCTGTCGTCCTGCCGTCCATGGTGGCCGAGAAATTAAACCAATCAGGCAATCACCAGCGATGGATCGAGTTGTTAATTTTTTGATCGCGGCCTCCACGGAGAAGCTGGGAAGGCGCATGAATTGGACGGGCGGACGGCGTTGGCTCGTTGTTGTGGCTTGTGTCAGATGCGGAACAGAAGAGTAGACGGATTGCTGGGCCTTGGCTTAATTAATTTTGGGGGCCCCTTCGCTTTACAGGGGCCCGGAGCGGCCGGGCACTTCGCACTTGGCCGTCGACGGCACTGCTGAGGGTTTAAAAGAATGATCTAATTCATAGGCTGTAAACATGTGAAGAATTAATGATCTAAGTGAAATCACCGCAGCCTGTTACTACAAATAGTCTTCTTAGGATACATAGCTGGTATGTTGTCAAAACTGTGTACACTGGAACATAATGTGTTCTTACTTTATTCTTTCTTTTTTCCATATTTTTTCAGTTACCAGATTTCATCATCCGGAAAGCAGGAAGGCGTTGATAAGATTGGAGCAGGGCGCTCGGTCTTATATCAACAGAGCTATAATGTCACATGGTGCCTTTGCAGTTATCTATGGATTGCACTTGAAATACTACATAAAGGACCCTGAGGTCAGCAATCTTTTTTTATAGCTAAATCAGTTGAATGTAACTGACAGGGGGGATAACTAAGTGCACAGTTTTTATATCTATATCTTGTGGTGGACATTTGCAGTGGTATTGCATTGACCCCCAGTCACTTAGAGATACAGATACATATGATTATGTTTCTAGAACTTGAGATATATCTGTCAATTTCAAGGTCTCCATTTTGGAATTTTGTGTTCTGATCTGAGTGACCCTGATCAGGAGCCGAGAGATTCAACAGTCTTGCATTTGTAAATTTATGGAGTATGCAGTGAATATTTGTGCAATATCTTGCTACCATCTTCTGATTTTTTTTTTCTTTTCTCACGCAGGTTACTCTTGGAAGAGAGACAGAAGATGTTAAAGTTGACATTGATTTGGGAAAAGAAGGGAGGGCAAATAAAATATCCCGCCGACAGGTAATTCCTTGAACGAATTATTGTGCGTTAAGAAATGTCACTTATATTTCCTTATGAAATGACTAATGCTCAATTATAGTGGACTTGGCTCCATGGGTGTTTTTCGTTTTAAAAAAGATGAGAAACATATATGCCCTGTAGAATGAGAGGTTAATTTTTACTCTCTTGCTTTTCACTTGCACAAGTCATTCGCATTGTCCTAACCGTGGTGTGTTTAAGGAAAACTATTTTTTTAGTACCTCAGGTGGGTCTTTATCTGATTGGCAGCCTCATTTTGGTCTATGTGACCTTCATGGCTTTGATAAACGTTGGTACTACTATTGTTGCTCTGATGCTTTCCAAACATTAGCATGCAGGCTGTGAGTGGTTTTCTTGAATTAGCAAGTAGCCAACTCTATCCTGTAGGCAATACTTACTTGCTTCCGGTCGATGAACTGTGTTTCATCTAGGTTCCTTTTTGTTTAAAATCATGATGTGTTTCAGTTGGGGAGTTTGCAGCCTGGACACTGTTGTTTGGTTTTAAATACTTACTAGAGTAAAAAAAGATCTCCAGCTGTGCAAATTGACCACAAGTTTGTTTGGAAATTGGAATTACTGAAAGTGCTGGATGCTCAGAATGCTTCTTGCAATAACTTTGGCATTACTTCTGTTGGTCATGTCATCCTGAACCATTTTCAAAAGCAATTAATGACAGTTCTTTCTGTTCACATTGTGGCTCCCAGTTGGTTTCATCCTGCTGACTGCATCATATACTATTCCTGTCTAGTATTCACACTGCCCTAAAATTCCTTGCTTTGCTGATTCAGTTTCTTCAGTACACCATTATATTTCATCTATGTATATTGTTATGACAATCAGGCTGTTATCAAGATGGATGAAGCTGGGTCTTTTCATATTAAGAACATCGGGAAATGTCCAATCTTTGTTAATAGCAAGGAAATACCAAGCTGCAAACGCATCAACTTAAGTTCTGACTCATTAATTGAGGTACCTATACTTTCTCTTTCTTTGATTTCTAATTAAAACCTTCAGACGTTCCTTTTGCATCCTTCATTCTGGCTGATCTTTTCAGCGAGTACTTGCTATCCGGTCTTGGTCTGTGCTAGTTAGTATGCTTCCTACTATAATATGAAAGGAAGAGCACCCTGTTCCTAGAAAAAAAAGAAACCTTTACTTTGAATACATTCATGATTTGGTGGTTTATCAGTTCACCTTTTTGTAACTGTTCTGATCCTGTCATATCCTCTTGGGCTATGTATGTTCCACAGCTGTATAGTAATCATTATTCAAAAGCTGTTTCTATTGATCGCTATAGAGTGTATGATTTTACTGATAGGACATAACTACTCAGAATTTACTTTTAGCCATTCTGTTATTTTGGACTTTATGTATAGCATTAAAAAATGAAATGAGTCAATTTGATGGTCATTTGTAAGCAGATATGTGCCGGTTACTTTTCCTTCAAAGAGTTTGCTGTCCTTGTTTGTTTCTTTTTTTTGGGTTGGGTTAGGGGGGCGGGGAGCGGGTATTAATAGATAGGAGTAGTCCTTTTTCACCGAGACAATTTATCAATGTAAGTATCCCCAAGCTGTACTTATTTAGCTTCTGATTTTTCTTGCAGATAGAGGATATGAGGTTTATTTTTCATATAAATCAGGATGCTGTGAGACAGTACATCGGTCATGACCTGAAGCCAGAACGCTAACTTAGTTATGTTTGGCACGCTGCCAGTGATCGACTCCTTAACAACGATAGTAGCAGTATATGTTGAGTAAGCACTGCTCATTTAGGATGATTGTTCATGTGACCATGCAAGTTAGCCTCACTTGTTTCCAGCCTAGAGTAGGTCAGTTGTCTGTAAATGGTTGTAGTGTCATGTCATGTGCTTTTAGTCGTTGTGTGCTGTTTCACGAAGATAAACCCTTAGCGTCCTGCACTGTTTCTTTCAGTCTGTACTTACACTCCCAGACATGATTTTCATTTGAAAACTGGCACCCCAGGATTGTGGATTTGTAGTGGGTGCCAAGGGCCAACCACTGCAAGCGTGAAAGGAAACAACAGAGGGAAGAATTTACTGTAGAACAGGAGGACGCACTAGTGCAAGAAACCGTTAGATTCGTGCAACATCACCACCGTGCTTTTATTTATCCATCCATACCTGTGGTGATCTTGAAGCACGAACTCTGAATCAGCTCCTCTTGACGGTGAGTTTGCACATTGTCAGATTCTGTAAAGCAATTGGCAGCGGTGGCATTTTTACCAAAAAAGAACCTAATTTACTTCGATTTATTTCTATACCTCACGAGCTTCGTGAGCTAGTTTGAGCTGAACTATGTAAGGCCCTCCGCAATGTAGGTGAAGCCTGGAAAAATATTGGGCCCCATCCCCTCCGCAATGTTGGTGAAGCGTGGAAAAATTTTGGGGCCCCATCTCATGTATGTAGTTTGGTATATATATGTATAGTATAATTAACATATATAAAATATTTATCTTGACAAAGGGAAGAAAGATACCCAACTATTCAACATTGGCATGTTAACCTAAGCAAAATTATATTTTCTTTTCTTGTCTGTTTGTTGAATTCAAGATTAAACATAATTCTTTAAAAATATAACAAAAGAGTTTGGAAGCATTTCTTAACATAATTGATTCATATTCTAGTGTAGCATGTTTTGTTTAGTTTCATTATGTTTACTAATAATTTAAAGAGAATGGATCATCATAAATTAATAGTTCATATTTGTGAAATACGCTAAAAGTTTTGTCATATTGAGAAAAAATATTAATGTGTAAGGGCCTCCAATTTTTTCTCGCACTGGGCCCTCAAAATCTCAGGGCCGGCCCTGATGACACCTTTGGATTTTGCAGGAGGTCGCAAGTACATGGAAGGTAGAGACGATGCCGATTTCATACTAGCCAAGGGTGGGAAGGAGGCGAGCCGTGTGGTTGGGGCGAAGAAGGACGAGCTCGAGAGCAAGGTCGGCATGTTCCAGGAATATATAAAGCATTCTCAAAGGATACCGGGATTACCAGTTTACAATAAAGCACAATCTACTCGAAGAGCAACATCCAACAAACTCGTAACGGGGCTCTTTAGGCCGCGCGCCAGAGAAAGCAAGGCACTACTCGCGACGAACAGACTAAAGGATCATGAGACCATTACAAGTCGACTGGACCTGACCTTCTGCGGAGCCTACGACTCTACCACCAACGGCTACAGAAAAACCTCCAAACAGCGCCTTCAGGAAGGCAAAGACGCGACTGCGTCAGTGTTTGGTTTTCACCATGGAGATCTTTCACGAACCGCCGCCGAACGAGAGACTCTGCAGACAACGCCCTCAAGAGGGAAGAGCGAATGCCGTTGTCTGACCCGACACCGGGTCAAAGCTTACGCTCGAGGACCTCCACCCGACGAGCCAATAGCACCTGTACCGATCCCACTCGCTTCCCTCCACCGCCCACCATCGCAGCCGCCGAAGCTCATCCACTAGGTTCCATATATACCCACTGGCAACACCCGACACCTCGATAAGGTTTGGGCACCTCAATTGTCTCCAAATCTTTTGTCGTCCCCTCAATGAGACGGCATCGTGCTTCACAAAGTAAGATAGAAAACATGAACTCAACGGTGGAAACTTGACGTCGCTACGGAGACGGCTTCGTCGACGACGTGAAGACGGAGACGGTACCTCCGGCAATAGAGAAGGCGCAGGGAGGGGCCAGTGCAAGGGCGGCCGCCTCCCCAACGCTGCCACAATCGGAGAAACGATGGAGACTGTCCCAACCCCGATCGAAGCCGCGGGCCAGGAAGGCACCCGCCGCCCCGGTCAGCCCCGGCGGTCGGGAGAGACGCCGTGGCGGAGGAGGGCCGCCGCCGAGCGCCGGCCACCAGCGCCAACCGCACGCCGGCGCGGGGGCGCCGCGCCCCAGCCCCGCCGGCGGCCGGTCCGCCGACCAACGCCCGCCGCAAGCAGGCCCAGCCGCACGTCCGCGCCCGGCCGAGCGGTGACCGAGCAGCCCCAGCCGGACGTGCGCCGCCCCGCCGGCCGCCGCGCTGGCCGCCGCCGCGCCAAGGAGTTGGCGCCGCCAGAACCGCACGTGTCTTCCTCATCGTAGCTTAACAGTTCCTCTCATGCAATCCCATCATCATCGTACTACTGGCTCCTGGTTTCTCTCGGATCGTAGGGGCTCCTGTTGTTCGCCCAGGTTGAAATGCCGGTTCTCTCTCTGAAAGCTGCAGAATTTATGTGAACTGACTTGCATCGGAGCAGCATCCTGTACATGATTAGGTAGGCTATGGATTACCACTTGGCAGATGATCATGCATTTCGATATCATACATTCATACTACCCCCCTTGTCTATATGCCGTGTCCACTGTCCAATAGTCGTGCAAGAATCTCATCGGGTGCCCTTCGTTACATCAGGAGTTCAGGACAACTTGTCGCATTCAACAGCGGATAGATAGATTAGGCCCACAAACTGTCTGTGACGAAGAGCATTTCCTCAGATGGGCCTGCTGCCTCCAGTCTTGTGGGCTAGGCCCACTTCGATCCTGGGCGGCTGGGCTGGCGGTGAATTCGCGCAAAAAGAGTGAGAGGAGAAGAAGAAAAATATTCCCAATTTACCCCTCCAGTTATCCATCCGATCCGACACCAACACCACCCCCAATCCCCGGCAGCAGAGGCAGACGAGCGAAGCCCAGCCGTCCTCCCCCTCCGCCTTCACTCCACTCGCTCCGCTTCCCATGGCGCTCGCGCTGCGCTGCCCCGCCGCCACCTCCTCCAGGAGCCCATTCCTGCCCTCTTCCTCCCCGGTCCCGCCGGCGAGGCTCCCGAGGAGGCCGCCCGCCACCTGCAGGTGCCACTACTACCACGGCGACGGCGTCGGGTTCCGCAAGAACTACGACCACATCCCCAAGCAGTTCCGCGAGGAGAACCTCAAGGATGGACGTGAGTGCTCTCTCGCTTGCAACCACCGCTCCCCACAGACTGTGATGTCTGTTGATAGGATCCTGCTAGGTCATGCCATGTAATATAGCTAGCTCGCGTCCCCCTCATAACGATTCAGTATATGCAGTCAGTAATATGTCTATTGATAGGATCCTGCTAGGATCACTGTACTGAGCACAACCCAATTATGCTAGCTACGCAGTGCTGGTGTTAAATAAAAGATAGATAAAAATAGCATTGAAGTATACTTTAGTTTACCGTATCAACCTATGGTTTCTTGTTGGTTCGGTGATTTTTGAAGAACAAATGTGTGGAATGGTGTACAGCCAAGTAAGATAGCAATGATACCTGACTGAGCCTGCGCACCAGTATTTAAAAGATGATATGCTTTTATTAGTCACTTTAAACTGCAGACTTCTAATTCAACAAAATAGTGGTATCTATATCTTCATTTGTCTACTCTCTACTGCAAAGTGTTAGATTTCAGAGATTGACTTGAATTGGGAGATGAGGCCAATTTAATGAGCCTTCTGTGGTCCATACCCTAATGGAAATCAGTAAAGGTTCCCTGATGTGCAAGTGAATATGCTCCTCATTTTAGCTTTTAGCAAATGTATAGCACAAGTTGAATGTACCAGATTGTAGATTAATTCTTGGGCAAAGGGACCAAATACTAGCTGGTTCAGGAAGTTTATCAAATTGTACACACTTTACAGACTCATGATTATTGTAGTGGCTTCTACCTTTTATGGTGAGAACTTCTTGGTCTGCTTCCATATCTTATCAATCAACTAGCTATTTGTTTTGCCTCATTTAAAAGTATTTTGTCTTCTGGTAGTGATGGACAATTACAAGAATGTTCCCCAATTCCTTTATGGATTAAGTCCTGCTCAGATGGAAATGTTTATGAATGACGATAATCCTTATGATCGACAATCCAAGAAAGTTACCGAGGTTAGTGATGTTACATGGAGCTCTTCGTATTCTATTTTGTTAAATTCATTCGATGACATTAATGCAACAAAGTTAAGATGGTATTTCCCCTGTAAACTGTAGGAAAGCGTTTCTGCTGCTAGGAGTTACGAAGAATTTGGTATGTACACCTTGTCAGGCATGCATGAAGGCCCTGCGAATTACAGCATGGGCATGGGCATGGGCATGGGGGGCAGTATGAGCATGGGCATGGGCAGAGGTGGGAGGGGATATAGAAGAATGAGAAGCTCTGCTCCGGATCTGCCATCACTGCTACTGGACTCTCGGATTATATTTCTTGGAATGCCTGTGAGAGATCAACTTTCTACCTTATTTACTCTTGGTATACTATTTAGAAGGTTTGGATCAACAAATGGTAACGTTCTGTTTTGTTGTCATATTGGCAGATTGTTCCAGCAGTAACTGAGCTTATTGCTGCTCAATTTCTGTGGCTAGACTATGATGACCGCACAAAACCCATTTATCTGTATATAAACTCCACTGGAACTATGGTAAGTAGCTGTTTGAATATTGAAAATAGGAAACACATAATCTTTCACCTGTTTCCAATGTATCGTATTGTTACTATTTATATGACTATCTATACCTTCTGTTTTGTAACAGGACGAAAATAATGAGCTTGTTGCATCTGAAACAGATGCTTTTGCAATTGCTGATTTTGTCAATGTAAGGATGTATCTTTTATTGCTAGCTGAAAATCCAGCAGACTTTTGTGATGATGTTATTACCATTGCCTTGGACTCAATCTATTTTTGAACGTAGTCTCAGAGTTTCTTTGCATACTTGAGTGCATGCAGACACCGGGATTGTGAGTCAAGATTCTACAATTAGATATGTTGCACGTTTGAGGTCTTCCTTTTTTTGCCCCAAAACTGGGAAGCAATATAAACTTTTGCAACTGGGGATGATGGCTATTATTCTGAATTTTTAGGTTCTGTTACACATTTTCATTCTGTGGGCACTTGAGTTGACCTGAGTAATGAACCACTGAAATTGAATTGACAGAAGGATATGATTGTCTGGACCTTTCACAGTGAACAGCAACTTATTTAACAATGCTCTTTTCATGAATAACCATTTAGGATAAAATAAAGTGCCAGAATCAATAAGTATTTGGGAAGATGGCCTTAATTCGAATCAGGTCAATTTGGGCTTAATTCCTTCGTATACAATTTATGTGATGTGAAGCGACAATTGAAAAGCTGGTAGTCACATATTCTTAGTGGATTGTGATCAGGCAACATTATGTTTGAAGCCGTGCTATCAGGACAATGTGTGCAAGGGACCAACCAGAATATTATATTCTAGTAACACATATCTCCTGATTTTGAGAACTATGCTGAATAATCTTGGCACAGGAAATATATTTTATTAAGATTTTATTTGCTTTGAAGCAAAATGAGACATAAATATATATTCTTAAAAAAACAAAGCTGCTTACTCTGACTTCTGTATATTATTTTCTTGGTTTTGCAGCGAAGCAAATCCAAGGTTTACACAATCAATCTTAGCATGGCATATGGTCAGGCTGCAATGCTTCTTTCCCTTGGTTTCAAGGGCAAAAGAGGAGTGCTGCCAAATTCAATCAGTACGTTACATTCGTTACTCCTTTTGCAAACACATGTGCGCGTATATATTGATCCTATATGTTCACCGTGAAAATGCAGCTAAATTGCACCTGCCTAAGGTGCACAAATCTGGTGGAGCTGCCATTGACATGTGGATTAAGGTGAGGCTCAACTTTTTATTTCCAATATCTCAACATCAGACTCCCTGCTTTGCCTATGCGTGCAGCCTTGTACCAATTGTGAACTATTGCACTGAATATTTATTTTTGCACTCAGGCAAAAGAGTTGGATACAAACACAGATTACTACCTTGATCTGTTGTCTAAAGGAGTTGGTAAATCAAAGGAAGAGCTTGCAGAATTCCTCAGGGGCCCAAGGTACTTCCGTGCACAGGAGGCCATCGATTATGGACTTGCTGATACGATCTTGCACTCATTGGATGGTTCTTTCAAGCCAAAGGTATCTTGCTATCCCTCTTTCACCTTTGGTTTCCATAGGTAGCTCTCTGCTGATTATTTCTTCTTGTGGATTAGGATCTGACTGTGCAGCTGGCCAAAGCACAGGAAATGCGGCAATCGGGTAAGCGTGCAGCTGCTGGGGCTGGCAGATGGTCAACTCCAAGTGCACCCAGGTAGATTAGAAAGTTTCAACCGGATGGTATGCTCATCTTGGTGATAATGTGGGTCTGCTATACAAAGAAGCCAGCCTTTTGTATACGTGCAAAGAATGATCTCAATCGAGCTTGGAATTAGGTGCTGGATAGTGAAATGTTTTGAACTGTAGTGTAAGGTGTGAGGTGTATCATCATGTATGTGTAATTCTGGCTACCCTCAATCAGCTCGCAGATATTGTATTCAGGTAGATTTCATTTCACCAGAGGAAATGATAGTTAATATGAATTATAACCAAGCATCCAGTTCGGCAGGTGCTCTGGACTTCTACTGATCAGTGGTTTTCTTTTCATGTGAGCTGTTCATCTGGTGATTATTACCGACCAAAGTGAAAACCTGGAATGCCGATGGACCATGATCATTTTAGATTGTTCCACTGATGTACCGATGCATCAAGCCCTTCCCTCGAAGAATATTTAAGGAACTTATCAGACTATTTTGGAACTTGGAGCTTGATGTAAATAGAATGAAAGCTTTTACATTCAGGTTTGCTTCTGCTTTGCCAATTCATCGCAGCAGAAGCTTACATTCCAGATTTGTACAATTTGTATGTATCCAGTCCAGTATAACGCATATGTACATGTCATGTATATGCATGCATAATGGTGATTGATGAATTAGTTCCTGGAGAAGAGCCTGCTGGAGACGAAGACGCCGAGGGAGAAGGCGGCGACGGCCGCGGCGATCACCTCCCTGTTCTTCTTGACCGTCTCCACCAAGCTCTCCGCCCACTCCGGGGCGTCGAGCCCGTCCAGCTCCGCCTGGAAGCGCTCCATGAATCCCCGGCGCGGCCTCTGGGGCTCCTCCGCTTCCCCAGCCGCGGCCGCGGCCTTGGCCCTCTCTTCCTCGGCGCGCCGCATCGCCGTCACCGCCGCCAGGCTCTCCGGATCAACCGCCTTGCTCTCGGCGTCGGCCTGCGGTGGCGGCCTGATGGGCGCGGCGGCCTGCTTCTTCTCGTCGGCTGCTGCTGGTGCGGCGGCCTCGGCCTTGGGCTGGGCCTCCTCCTTCCCCACGGCCGCCGGCGCCGCCGGCGGCCTGGTGGGCTGCTCTTGCTCTGGCTTGCCGCCTCTCTTGGCGGCGTCCACCTGCTGCTGCTGCTTAATGTTTGCCATCGATCATGAGTGGCGCGCATATATATAAGGTGATCGATGCCATCGCATGTAGGATCACGCATGATTCCAAACTTTGCTTGAGGGACCGCCTGACTGACTGAAGAATGGAGATAGTTTAATTTCGACGAAAATCTCTTACGAGGAAAGGTTAGGAATCTCCCACAAATCTCCCTGCCTTGCTGGCTGCCGAACACTGCAACATGAACATTGGACAAAGCGAATTGCGTAACCGAATGGATGGTGTGTTGCCGGGGCGGCGCGTGCGATACGGATACGACGCCATGGAATGGCAAACCCTGCAGCTGAGGGGAAGGGAGATGCTTCTTCCTCTCCTCCCTGCGTCCTGTGTCCTCGTCGCAAGTTAACTCCACCGGCCAGCCCATCATC
>OAMR01000259.1:586938-602637 GCA_900205405.1 Echinochloa crus-galli | reverse complement strand
TGGATTCTGTCTCTTATACACATCTAGATGTGTATAAGAGACAGGTATATGCATGCATAATGGTGATTGATGAATTAGTTCCTGGAGAAGAGCCTGCTGGAGACGAAGACGCCGAGGGAGAAGGCGGCGACGGCCGCGGCGATCACCTCCCTGTTCTTCTTGACCGTCTCCACCAAGCTCTCCGCCCACTCCGGGGCGTCGAGCCCGTCCAGCTCCGCCTGGAAGCGCTCCATGAATCCCCAGCGCGGCCTCTGGGGCTCCGCTTCCCCTGCCGCCGCCGCGGCCGCGGCCTTGGCCCTCTCTTCCTCGGCCCGCCGCTTCGCCGTCACCGCCGCCAGGCTCTCCGGATCAACCGCCTTGCTCTCGGCGTCGGCCTGCGGTGGCGGCCTGATGGGCGCGGCGGCCTGCTTCTTCTCGTCGGCTGCTGCTGGTGCGGCGGCCTCGGCCTTGGGCTGGGCCTCCTCCTTCCCCACGGCCGCCGCCGCCGCAGCCGGCCTGGTGGGCTGCTCTTGCTCTGGCTTGCCGCCTTTCTTGGCGGCGTCCACCACCTGCTGCTGCTTGGCGTCCTCCTTGGGCTTGGCATCGTCCTTGGGCTCCTTGGCGGTGGTCACCTCTGCTTGCAGCTTCTTGGGCTCATCTTTGGGCTTGGCGTCGTCGGCCTGCTGCTGCTTGGCGGGCTGGCTCTTGATCTCCTCTATGGTGGTGGCCGGGCGCTTGGGCACGGTGAGGGTGAGCACGCCGCCGTCGAAGCGGCCGGTGATGTCGTCGAGGTTGGAGGTGGCGGGCAGCTGGAAGACCTTGTTGAAGCGGGAGTGCTTGCCGCCGCCGGCGCGCTGGCCGCGGACGGTGAGGCGGCCGGCGCCGTCGACCTGGACCCTGAAATCTTCTTTCCTGAAGCCTTTTTTTTACAATAAGAAAAAGGGGCCAAAAATGCAGTCATGCACGTGCGCGCTATAGAAATGAGCGAGGAATTGATGATTCACGATGGAATTGAAGAAGATGAATGTGATGGATGGATTAGCCGTACCTGAGAGGTGGAGGCGGAGGACGAAGTTGTTGGCGTTCTCCTGCCACTCGTACTTGGGGTCGAAGTCCTGGTCGGCTGCTGCAGCTGCCTGCTGCGTCTTGGTTCCTTGCCTGCCGCTCGCCATGGATTCAATTCGATTCGGTGATCAGTTTAAGTAAGCTCAAGAACAAGGATGGAGCTTTGCTGCTAGTGCTTTGCTGGTTAAGCCTCTTAATGTTTGCCATCGAACATGAGTGGCACGCATATATATAAGGCAATCGATGCCATCGCATGTAGGATTATGCATGATTCCAAACTTTGCTTGAGGGACCGCCTGACTGACGGAAGAATGGAGATAGTTTAATTTCGACGGAAATCTCTTACGAGGAAAGGTTAGGAATCTCCCACAAACCTCCCTGCCTTGCTGGCTGCTGAACACTGCAACATGAACAAGAGCGTAGACATTGGACAAAGCGAATTGCGTAACCGAACGGATGGTGTGTTGCCGGGGCGGCGCGTGCGATACGGATACGATGCCATGGAATGGGTCCATGGCAAACCCTGCAGCTGACGGGAAGGGAGATGCTTCTTCAATTCCTCTTCTCCCAGGGTCCTCGTCGCAAGTTAACTCCACCGGCCAGCCCATCATCGGTTTCCCTTTCACACACACTGGACACGTACACATACGGCCTGGGGAAGCAGCGGATGCCTCACTCTCGGGCTGGGCCAGGTCTCGTATATTTCCAAGTCGCGTGCGTGCCGTTGCGTGGTATGTGTGGCCTAGCCAGGCTAGGCTAGGCCTTCCATGGGCCGAACCTTGGGCCTTTGGGTGGGCCAATCTTAGCCTAATACGGAGTATGCTGCTAAACCACACGTAGCACGCACACGATGACACGATCCCTTCCTCCTCCCATGACTACACTCATAATCCCTGTTGCTAAACCCCCAACACTAAGAATCTTATCCAAAAAGGAGCTCTAAATAGGACGTGCAATTAGGAGAGTATGTGTATCCATTCTCTCTCTTGAGAATAAAAGAAAGCAAAATGAGGGCAGGCAAATAAAAGCGTCAGCTGGTGGCACATGCTATGCTATGCTATAGTAGGACGAATCTCCTCTCTTGTTCTTCTCGGACTTTTGGGCTTTGGCCAAGGAGAGGAAGCAAAGATGTATAACGCTGGATAGCAGTGCATGCGCCGAGAATGAAGCCGAAGGGGGCAAGGAGACGACACGATGCCACACACGGCACACGCCACTTGGAGTTGGAGTCAGCTCACTAGGGTGGTAATTGATCACAACTCTCATGCCTAAGGCCAGTCCCAGTGCAAGGTTTCATGCACACTAAATAGGGTGCCAACTCAGCATTTTAGATGATGTGGCAAGGAGTTAATGAGGAGAGAGATGAAATGGGTTTTATCTAGATGAAACTCTATATACACAGTTTCCAATAGATCTGTGTCTTGCATGCATCACCTAGAAAACAACAAAATGAAACTTTGCATTGTATGAACCATTTCATCCGTAAATTTATTGTCTCCTTACTTATGTGGCATTCTTAGAAACAAAAAATAAAATCTCACTGGGACTGGCCTAAGGTAACCGGTAGTGGTAGGATGGAACAACTGAATGTGTATTGGAATGGTTTGGTAGGAATATCCGTAGCAGGACACGGTGGCTTGCCGGCAAAAGCAAGAAACAAACCGTCGTCTTTGGCTGGCGAGAGAGAAGCCAAACCCGTGGGCAACCAAAAACTGCAACCCCAACTTCCAATCCGGTGGCTCGTTTCTCCCGGTATCCTATTTGGTACAGTGGTACGGTATTATGGTTCGTTGGAAATATCTCCACAACTGCGCTGCACTGTTGCTCTGCTAGAGGGTGTGTTTAGTTCTAAGGCTGTGTTTTTCTAGAAATTCTCTCTCCAACTTCACTATTCATCTATCACATCAAATCATATCAAATCTCTCTTCTCATGCATGAAGCACTAAACGTGGATCGGTAAATAAAAAAACTAGTTGCATGGTTTTATGGTTTCGATGTACATGACGAGACGAATCTTTTAGCCTAGTTGGGTCATGATAGGACAATGTTTACCACAAACAAACGAAAAGTGCTACAGTGTCCGATTTGACCTTTTCATCCTTTTTTCACTCTCTTTTTGAACTAAACATGAGATAAAAAGTGGTATGAAAAGTTTGGTAAAAATGTCGTATTCGACGTAACACTTTTCGTTTGTTTGTGGTAAACATTGTCCTACCATGACCTAAATAGGCTCAAAAAATTCGTCTCGTCGTGTACCTCAAAACCATGCAATTAGTTTTTTTATTTATCCATGTTTAGTGTTCCATGCACGGGGAGAGATTTGATGTGATAGGTGAATAGTGAAGTTTGGAGAGAGAATTTTGAGAAATTTGGTGATTTGACGGGACTAAACACAACAAGATGGCCTGGCCCTGGGCCCCCCACATCGTATAGTGGTGACAGTATCCCACTGATATTAGATGAGAATCATGTCAAGTGCCCTGGACGGCACGCCCACGGACTTATATATACAGTGAGCGGCCCGGCCACCATCAGAGCACTCTGCTCCTCCGTCGTCTTCCTCGCCTCTTCTCCAACCTTTCGACTTTCGAGCCCCGCAAGGTAAACGCCTCTGCTGCGACCGACGCCCTCCCTCTTTCTTTCTTGGGATTGGGGGGTTTACTACTACTACTACTACGCCCTCAGCCCTTCAATTCACTGCGATTCAATTCAACTGAACCCACACTGCAATTCTTTCTGGATCTTGTGTTTGTTGATTCGCTTCTCTTGGTACTTGTTAGCGACTTCACCTCGTCTTGTTACTGGTTAGCGACTTCACCTCGTTAGGGTATGTATGATCTGTATTTTAGGTCCTAAGTTGCACTGCTCTGCGTCTCTGTTCCCCTCAATTCTTGGCCCTGAAACCCCTAAAAAGATATATATGTTCAAAAAAATCTTTCGTTTTGTCTTCTCCGTTGATGTTGATTGATTCTGTCTTCTTGTACTAGTATTATTGTTGCCGTCACCCTTTTCTTTTCTTGTTAATTTTAGCCTAAAATACCAAGCTACTCTGTTTGCCGCGACGACTCCAAAGTCTTTCGCGCGCCGTGATCCTTATCTGCTGCAATTTCCTCGTAATTATGGGTTACTACCAGACGATACATTGCCAACAAGGTCGTTGTTTGTGCCTTTCTGATTACGACACCAACCAATTGTGCTTTTCCCCCGTCGCTAGCTGAAAGAGGAGGCTGCAATTTGCCCCTAGATATACTTTCCCAAGCTGGAGCTAGCACCAGATTTTCCTCTAATTTGGTAGTTACCTATAGAAACTTCCAAGGTTTTTGTGTGGTACAATCACTTGCTGCGAGTCTTCGATTCCATGCCAATTTATTAATATCAATGTGACATGTTAAGCTTATAAGGTTCTTATCCTTCAATTGGGCATTGGTCAACCTCCTAGATGATGTAGACCCGCCCAAACTGGTTCTTTTTCATGTCTCAATCCATCGTGGAAACAGATAATTGGTTGGTCCACAAATTATCTACTGCCTACATGCTACTATTTAAGGTCCACAAATGCAGAGTACAGATACCTTCCCTGACTCACAAACAACTCCACCCTGTCATTTTGCCCTGTCCTGATACCAGCTGAGTCTTCCCTCCTGCTCTGCTGTTTCAACTACGGCAAGTTCTGTTCTTGCATTCTCTCATTGCTCTGCTTTAACCTTGTTCTGAAGAATTAATTCACTATTTGTTCTGCTTTGCTCTTTTCTGAAAAATAATTTCACTATCTGTTCTCTTTGTTATGTTATGGTGTAGTGAATCTCTTAAGTGATCTTAGTTACCTGAGCTGATCAAGGAGTTTTTCTTTTAGAAATCGCCTTGTCTGTTCATATCTTGTTTGTGCATTTAGCGTATAGCACCTGAAGCTCTGTAATGTTTACAAGGCATTTAAATTCTCTTGCTTTGCAACAATATTTTGTTTTCTGAAAACAGAAATACCGCCTAATGTAGATGAACCATTAGGTCCTAAGTTGCACATGTTGCTTAGTGCTGACAGAACCAGAATAAAACGCCAGTGAGCATGTATTCTGGAGTAAAACTTGAGTTTATGGAAATGATTAGATGTTTGTTGAAGCATAATTATTTTAATTTTCTCGGTGGTCATGATGCAACTTGTTCTTTGAGTAAAAAGTCATGATGTTACTTTAAAAGCACAAGTTTAGATGGTTCTTTCTGCTTTACTTTGAGGAAAGGGATGCTTGTTCCCTGAATGATGCGTGCAAGGAGAAAAATTGAGTTGAAGCATTTGTCTTGCCTAGTAGCTCTTGGTGACATTCAGGAGCAGTTCCCTTTGTTCTATATGCTGTAGTGAACCTGATAAGTGGTCATAGTTCCCTCGGACTGGCCACAGAATTTTTCCATGTAGAAACACCCTTACCTGTTAATACTTGTTTGTGAATTAAGGATATTAGCCTCAGAAGTTCTGTAATGTTTACAGTCGATTTAAATTGTTTTGCTTTGCAACTAAGGTTGTGGTTCCTGAAAATAAAATTACTGCTTCCTGGAGATGAATTGTTAAACACTAAGTTGCGGCCATCACTTAGTGCTGAAAAGAACAAAATTCAACAGCAGTGTACTTGAATTCTAGAGTTCAAACAGATTTTATGGAGAATCTTGGAGTTTGGATGTTTATCGAGGTATATTTATTTTATTTCTTCATAATCATGGTCATGATGCCACCTCTTTTTTGTTTTTTGAGGTGAATCATGATGTAAATTTGCAAGCACAAATTAGATGGTGCTTTCTGCTTTACCTTGTGGAAAGGGATGCTTGTTCTTGATTATGTGCTTAAGGAGAAAATTTGAATTGAAGGGTTTTTCCCTGTATGGTTGCTATTGGCGATCAGTAATCTCATTGCTGTGCTTATTCACACCATTCGCATTACTAACAACTAATTTGGCCTTTATGATGCATGGAACATTCAGGTGCCAGCAGGAGTGATCCGAGGACTGCAGCTATGGGCAACTTGTGCTGCTGTGTTCAAGTCGATCAGTCGACCGTGGCCATCAGGGAGCAGTTTGGCAAGTTTGACAGCGTGCTTGAACCAGGGTGCCACTGCATGCCTTGGTTCATCGGGAAGCGTGTTGCTGGTCAGCTCACGCTCAGGCTGCAGCAACTGGACGTGCGCTGTGAGACCAAGACAAAGGTGTGTCCTAAACACTACTGAGACTCGAGATAAATTGATGCATAGCTGCTTTATTTTTCACTTTTCATGAATAAAAATGGATGGCTATCATTTTGTTTCAGCATAAGTTCCAAAGCATGGAATTGATGATTGTTTTGTTGTTTCTGGTTTGTAAAGCTTGGAAAAAATGGTATGAAAGTAACATATGACACTGTTCCAGAACAGGTAGGGAAACAAATTAGATGCTGCTGAAAGATATTCTCTCCTTTAGCTTCTAGATCAGATGCATGCTAACCGGCCTGGAGAATAATACACCTCTGAAATGACTACTGCATATGCGGAAGCTTTTTTTTATCATTTATTCAAAAACCGCAGAAACTTTTCCTTAGTTGCATCTATTTTAGTGTCTGGACGGTGATATTGTGTTTTTATTTAATATTTTTTTTTCAATTTGCCAATTGCCGTGATACCTGTAAAGCTCTTAACACCTGAAGTTGTGCAGGACAACGTCTTTGTGAATGTCGTGGCATCTATTCAGTACCGCGCTCTGGCTGGCAAAGCAAGTGATGCCTTCTACAAACTGAGCAACACAAGGTCCCAGATCCAAGCTTACGTCTTCGACGGTATGGATTCTTAGAACTATTGATGATTCATCTATCATATCAGACACCACTTTATCTCTATGAATATGCTGCTGCTGCCCTGCTGTTAATTTCCGAGAGTACCTATTTCTGGAATTGCTATGGCCATCCCATTACTCATGTCATATCTGTCTGTGATTATTGTCAACAGTTATCCGAGCTAGCGTTCCCAAGCTCATTTTGGATGACGCTTTTGAGCAGAAGGATGAGATCGCAAAGGCTGTGGAGGAGGAGCTTGAGAAGGCCATGTCAGCTTACGGCTTTGAGATCGTGCAGACTCTGATTGTGGACATCGAGCCAGATGAGCATGTGAAGCGTGCAATGAATGAGATCAACGCAGGTTCGTTGCTAGATATATGACAAGAAGCTCATAAGATATGTTCAGCTTTGATATCTATCATACAGTGCCACTAACTGACTGACACACTTTGTGGCTTGCTGTTGGCTGTTGCTGACCTTGAATTTGGCAGCGGCAAGGCTGAGGGTGGCTGCGAACGAGAAGGCCGAGGCGGAGAAGATCGTGCAGATCAAGCGTGCTGAGGGGGAGGCGGAGGCCAAGTATCTGTCCGGGCTGGGTATCGCCCGGCAGCGCCAGGCGATCGTGGACGGGCTGAGGGACAGCGTGCTGGGCTTCTCCATCAACGTGCCGGGCACCACCGCAAAGGACGTGATGGACATGGTCCTCATCACCCAGTACTTCGACACCATGAAGGAGATCGGCGCGTCGTCCAAGGCCTCGTCGGTGTTCATCCCGCATGGGCCTGGCGCAGTGCGCGACATCGCCACACAGATCCGCGACGGCCTCCTGCAGGGATCTTCGGTCTCCCACCACTAGTCGCTGGTTCTGGGGGCGGTGTGGGTGCGGGTTCATTCAGTCACAAGGAAGGCGCTTGCTAGCTTAGCTATATATGGTTGCCATTGTCAGTCGGGCCAGTGTGATGCGTGTCTATATTGCTCGTGTGGTTTCTCCGGAGTCTGGACTCTGGACTTCTGGAGTGGTGTCAGTGTGGAACCATATATAATGGTCCTCAGAATTACCTGCTACTACTATGCTTTTGGTATCGGAGATCTAACCTATTAGAGAAGTGGTAATTTAAGTATAATGCAGCATGAGTTTGCAGTATATCTGCTCTACTTGTCATGAGTGTCGCCTGAATTCAGTTTCAGTCGGCTCCTTGCTTGCAATCAAGTTCTCCTTCAATGAATAACTGGAAAATGTTGTTGCGTGCTGCCTGTAAACATGTTTGGTTGGTGCAGACTGCAGATGCATGAATGAAATGTCCCCAATGTTGCCAGAACGGAGGGAGCTGCCATGAATGAGAATGAATGGCGCATCACATGCGTTGTAATGGAGGCATCATAGCACAGCGCAGCATTGGTTTGACATACCTGAAAACGAATGATGATGCTGATGGTTGAAGCCTGGCCTACTGCTGTTTTACCACTCTTTAATCTTGCCTGATTCCAAATCCAATGAATTGATGCTGCGGAGCAAATCTAGATTCTTCTATCAGAAAGAGGAAAAAGGCAAAGAAAGTCTTGCCTAACTCAACTTCCCCATCTCCTTCCAGTTTACTTGACATCATTTACAACTTCCTCTATAAGTTAAGAGCTACACCTCTCCCACAAGAAACTCAATTGTCTAGTATATCTGAATCTAATCTCTCTGCAGATGCAGGAAAAGTCTCTTCTTGCCCGGTCGACTATGTTCGTCACAACACAGAAGCAGATCACGAACATCACATGCCTAAATTACCTACCTCGCCAATTTCTAATCTTCAATGGTATGGCGATGATGACAAGTCATTACTGAAGGAGAACACACTGCACCGCAGCTACTTGGCACTACTCCTCGGCAACTGCAGGTACGGAGAAGCATGGCCTTGGGGCCGGTACGGGGAAGCGTGGCCACGGGGGCCATAGGAGAGGCTCCTCATCGGCTGCTGCCCATTCCGAGCAAAGCTGCACTGCGGGCTCATGCTCCGGCTGCCACTCGGGTACCCAAGCCTTGCAGCTTGCTCTGCTTGCAAGGTGTAGTACAAGCCAGATGTAGAGGCCATGTCTTTCAGGTCAGGGAGAGGCTTGAGGATCTCCACAACCTGGCTCATCAGGGGCCTGGCCTTGGGATCCCTGGTGAGGCAGGCACGGGCCAGCTGGGTCACCTTGTAAGCGCCTTTCATGGAGATGTTTCCGCCAAGTTTTGGATCCATCAGGGCGTGGAATCCTTGTCTTTGTTTCAGATGGGGCCGAGCCCATTCCACAAGGTTGTGCTCACCTGCTGGTCGGTTCTTGTCCATCGATCGCCTGCCAGTCATGAGCTCCAGCAGCACCACCCCGAAGCTATACACATCGCTCTTGGACGTCAAGTGACCTGCAAATGGAAACTTAGTTTAGCGATGCATAAAACAGGACTGAACCTAGCTTATGTTTATCCATGCAAATCATGAAGTCACTTCAGTATGGTATTTCAAATGGTGTTTATTCTATCACATGCTTTTGATGTGCCCAACCAAGGATTTGAAATTCAAAGCAGAGAATTCAATACAACCCAGTGCTGCCTCAGTATAGCATAATCGTTGTTCTGACCACTTAATATAGCAACAAACTTGACAGCTAATGCACAACCTAGACCGCACATGGGCACCATAAATATCTGTAATCACATAATAAAAGATGGTGTGGAATGGTACATGAGATAAATGTAGCACACAGAAATGAAAGCTTTGCATACATACTGCATCTTTCTTGTCATATCACTACAATTTTCATTCAAGGACTACCTCTATGTTTCCAGAACAGAGTATCAACCTAGATGAGGAAGGAAATAGAACATGGCACTTGAATGATTAGCTACAGCACACATACCAATGCACTGATAGCTTTTAATATAAAAACAGTGCTGTTGCGCATCGGAAAACCTTTTCAAATGCAAGTTTTGATATATGCTTAGCAGGATGACAGTTGACCCAATAGTCTGGCAGTCAAGAATTACTCAATATTCAATGAGTTTGCTTAAAAAAGAACAATGACTGTGTCACCTGTCATAACATATTCAGGCGCAGCATACCCATAGGTTCCCATGACTCGTGTGGACACATGGGTCTTATCACCTATGGGGCCATCTCGAGCAAGCCCAAAATCAGAAAGTTTTGCATTGTAGTCCTGGATGGAAGAATATGTCAAGTTCAAATAAAGGACAAGCACAAGGGTCTAAGCAAAAAAGTAAATGTGCGAAAAAGATACATACTATGTCAAGTAGAACATTTGAAGTTTTGAAATCCCGATAGATAACAGGCCTTTCAACTTCTTCGTGGAGAAACGCAAGGCCCCTTGCCGCGCCTAGTGCAATTTTCATTCGGGTGGACCATGGAAGTGGCACCGACTCTATTTGATCAGAGTTATTGCATAGAATAATAAGTTAACTAATATCCACTGAAAATGCAAAAGCCAAAATGGATTTGATGGGCCAAGCACAACACAGTAGCAGTATTTTGCAGAAATGACAGAAAAAGGAACAAAGGGTGGCTGACAGCTAGCAAGCAGTTGACTGGTCAATGCAAGAGATCGGTGATTTCAAAATAAACAGGGGCATAGCCTGGATACTAGTAAAAGTTCAGCCTGAAACTGATTCCTTTACTCATCGTACATGTTCACCACCTGATTGCTAACTCCAACTAATTGGATTAGCCTTTATTTCTGTACGGCATGTTAATTGGCTCCCTTCTTTCCTTGTATGTGATCCGTATCACATTTTTTTTTTATGTTGGTTCTTTTTTAAAAAAAAAAACTCTAGTTTCACTAATTGATATAAAAATCGATGCTTATATTTAATGGGGCCTCCAACTATTGTTTCGCCCAGGGCGCCAGAAAACACAGGGCCGGCCCTGATCATAGCTGGCCGCAGCACAAAAAAGAGTTTGACAAGAAACACTGTAGGGGTATAGTATAATCTCTTCAAAAGTTTGCAGGCTATGACAGCTGTGAAAGGAAAAACAGTGAAAAAACATACAATAAAAAAGCATATTATAAGCTCAAGTCTTTCGATCAAATACAATGATATGGGTTACTCTCATCAGAAAAAAAAAGAATGTCATTCTGCACAATGCCACTGTTTGCAACACAATTTTTTTCACAACAAATTGACTATTATCATTTTGAAGTGATCAATCTAGATAACTCTAAATGTTACTATGCTAGAGCATAATGATTTCATAAACAATGGGTTTACGGATAAACAAGGGCATAGATGCCAAAATACTCCCATGTATCGCTACTCCTAAGCGAGCAGCAAGACATGCTTAAATAAAGATGGAAGAGATGCCAGATGCTTACTCCTGAAGAGATGGTGCTCTAAACTTCCACGGGGCATAAATTCATATACTAACTGCCTCTGGTTATCCTCAAGACAATAACCGATCAGTTTCACCAGGTTAGGATGCTGTAGATTGCCTAGAAAGTTGACCTCTGCCTGAGAAAATAAAAGGACAATGTAAGATTTAAATACATAGAATGGTAGTCCATACCTCTATGTGTGCCAAGTGAAAAACATACCACCCACTCTTTGTGACCCTGCTGCCCCTCACGATTGAGGGTCTTAACAGCAACAGTTAACCCTGTTCCGGGTCTCACAGAGGCAGTTCCATTCTCTCCAATCCACCCTTTGTAGACACGGCCAAACCCTCCCTCACCAAGAAGACTCTCGGGATGAAAGTTTCTGGTAGCAAACCTCAATTCATTGAAAGTAAACTTTCGCAATTGAAATGCTACTGTTAGCCCATCTGCAACTATAGATGGGGATGAAATATTGTCAGCATTGCTAGGCGATGACAAAGCAGGCACTATCTGTCGAACAGGTTGGTTCTGGATAACATCATTCTTTCCTTTAGTTTCTGTATGCATAAAAATAAAAATTGAATTATGATAATTGATAAAGCCTTGAGAAAATTGAAACAAAAGACATAACTCGGAGTGACTTGATAAAACTTGCTAGAAAATGAAGCATAATAATTTCCAAGCACGAGGCAATAAGATAAAACAGATGCTTTGTGAAGCTAAACAGAAGGAAATGTGTCTTCATTTAAATCATATTAACTTCAATCAAAGATATGGCTCCCAGTACTTCCTACACGTACATTCCAATTCATTCAGAAAACAATGCAGGACCCCTGCATGAGCTTGTGCATAAACGGCACAAAAGTCCAGTGTTCCGTTAATGCACAGCTGTACATGCAGATCATCTTTATGGTTAGTTTAATGCATGATTAAGAAACTCCCGTGTCGTTTATTCTGCGTGCGTGCCACATGTTGCCATTTTAGCAATGGAACCTAAGATGCAAAGTCTTACCAACCAAAGAATAATATGTTTCCTGTTCTGTCCATACCCTCAACCAATCATAAGTTCATACACCTCAAATAACACTCCAAAGCATGTATATGTCTGTAAGCAAACTAATGCGGCATCGTCTAACACATGAATCAGTTTCAAAATTACAGCATTCCAAAAAAAAAAAGCCAAAATAGACCATCCCTTCAACTTGTGCCACCAGAGCATCAAGTTACAGTAGCAGACCAGTATCCTAGGAATGGCATAAGCACAACGTTAGTACTAGCATAGCCTACAAGGCCTACACTCTGGTTCCTCCATGGCAATCAGCCAGACAAAACATAGGGATCATACAACAACAGACTGAAATAGGCCACCCTTCAACCTATATCAACCGAGCATCAATCTACCTAGCAGACAGAGTAGCTTGGTACAAATTGCAGAGGCACACAGAGCACCCAAGGCCCAGCACCACACATGACACTTATGGATCGTACACATTATTCCTCATTCCTCCGCCGCGGACACACGCAGATGCTAACATGTATGGATCATACACAGCAGTACACAGAGCAGCCAAAGCTCGCGTAATTCCCGCACACCGAGTGCAGACGCAGAACCCACAAACAGAAACAAGCATACATTCCCCAAAAAATCCGGTGCACACGAGCAATCATAGAGGGGAGAGAGAGAGAGGAATAAGGCGTCACCTGAGGCAGCACGGGTGCCGCAGAGGGCGGTGTCGACCTTGGCGCGGGAGGAGGAGGGCGAGACGCAGAGCCGGATCCAGCAGCCCACCCCGGCGGAACCCTTGCGTCCCCAGGTCCCCTTCTCGCCCAGCGGATTCACATTCCGACGCTCCGACGAGGTCCCGACGCCCATCGCCTCTCTCCTGCGAGCCGGTGGGCTTACCGCAACAACCAGCACACGGAACCGGAAATCGCGAGGCGGCCGCAGCGCCCGGGCAGGGACCGGAACCGGCGGCGGCGAGAGGAGGACGGCGGGGAGGCGGGAATGGGGTGGGAATTGCGCGGAGAGCGGCAGTGGCAGTGGAGACCAGGAGAGAGGAGCGCTGGGAAGGGGGAGGGGAGGGAGGGAACCCAAGCAAGCAGGAGGAAGTGGGGAGCTCAAGCAAGGCGGGTGGGCCCAATCCGCTGTGGGCCAGAACACGCAGACAGGCAGGCAGGGCCAGCGGCAGCGGTGCGCTGTTATAGAGGCGACGGGCTGTGCGGCCGCCGGCCGGCGTGGCTAATGTGGGCCTCTTCTATTCCCCCACAGCACTGCTGATCTCTCAAGTGCAGACTTGGATGGTTTCTAGCCCCATCTAATAATATCTCATAAGACATTACCGGAGATATTATTTTGCTCATATATAGTACAGCTTTTTAAATCCGAAACCCCATTTTGACCGTCTTATAAAAGTTAAAACTCTATGGAAAACGCGATTCCACTAAATTCTTTAGTTCATAACCACTTGATCAAAATCGAAATCATTGATCTTGATAACCTTACACTTTATTGAAAGGATTCCTAAGGAGGCGCTTGTTGTCAAACAGGCTGGTCCCACTAACATTATTTGCTTCTTTTTCTTCTTCTTTTGCATATGTAAACATATATATTAAGTTAACTGATCCTTGGCACAATGATTCAAAAGGCAAGCTAAACGTTAATTATCTCGATAAACATGTCACGAAATATAGCTTGTTCATCCAGCCATAAGACAATAAGCTAACATAAATGGTTCTCAACTTGCTTAGCGTTGATGTCAAACGCAGCGGGAAAGTTAACCGGCAGTAGCTACACAGAGTGCTTCGGCAAACAAATACAATTTAGCAGCACGCAGTATGAGCTGACCAAACTGTTAGATATATGAGCTGGTCTATATAAATAATTCTTAATAAATCTCAAAAGCTCATTAGTGTTGAAGGGGTATACCATCCATTGGTACCGACGTACCGTATTGATAATAGACGAAGATATGGGAGTTTTTCTACATATAAATACGGACCAACTCTTCATACAAAAGACGTACACTACTATATACGAGGAGCCCCAACTCTTAAGAAAGTTTGTTTAAGTTAGAATTAGAATTTGCCTCTTTCTTGCTGCTGCGCCGGTTTTCGAAACCGTTCGCTAGTTTTTAGAACCGTTCGCTAGTTTTTGGAACCACCGTTCGTTCTTGTGATTTTGTACAGGGAGAGAGCGAGTAAGGTTTCACGATTGCTCAAGATTTTCGCCGCGGCTTGTCTTCCGTCTCGGTCCGGCGCTGCGGAAGCTCGCCGTCTACACGCAACGTCAAACAACACCATCATCGCCCTGATACCACTCGTCACCGTGGCTAAGTACGTATGCCGTGAACCGATTTATTCTTTTATCATATTTTTTGAGATCGTGATGGTGTGTTTGATAATTACAATTATAAAATTGTCTATTATCCAACACAAACTATTGTAATGCATTCAAACAGCGAGTCAAGCAAATCATGCATAGGGCTCCCAAAGCGTGGTCCACAGCCACGTACCGTCGTGCTTGTGTAGCCTACACTACACCTTTCTCCCTGGTTGGTAGAAGCGACCCTGACGGCTGTCAGTGGGCCCCCAGGTGTCAGCGATACATTTTATCTCTAATGAAAGCTTTGTGGTGAGGCAGTTTCAATTTAGACGTGTACATAATGGTGCCCTCCTGCTGAACCATTTCCAGCATTTGCAAACCGGAACTAGCAGACAAAGGCAATTGGCTTATTGCATTCAATTTGGTCTGCTCAATTTATTGGTGCGGCAGGGATTAGTCAGTATAGTAGTACTGCTCCAAATTTTAGTGAAATTAATGCTTGCAACGTTTAGACTCGGTTTGTCAACTTTATTTCTGAGCCAGGCGCAATAAGACTCGGTTTGTTTTGGATCGTTTTTCATTGGTCATCGCAGCGGGTCGTCAACTACTTTACTTCTGAGCCAGGCGCGATGACACTGGGTTAATGTTGTCACAGACTGAAGGCCCAAAAGAGTCATGGGCAGACCATTTCCTGGTTTCAGAAAAATGGGTTGGACACTTAACACTTTCCTGATCCGTACGCGATTTAGTGGGTCACCTTCTTTTCAAAAAAAAATGGGTGGGGCACTTCCTTCTCCAGAATGGTGGAAGTGGGACAGTTTCCAACCCAGAAAAAAGAAACAGGCGGGACATTTTCTTGGTCCATAAACATTGTCATTCGCTGATCCTTCAACTTTGTACTAACAATTTGATGAGCAGAAGACACAAAATATGTTTTAGTGAGTCCAGCTGCATCCCGGGCAGAAGAACCGTATCCATCACCCATAAACATACATCCCTTGTATCTGGCAAAGCCCCAATCAGGCACATGATCAATCATGCGCGTGCAATCACAGCTGGAGCTAAGAAACCGTTGCGCACAATCAAGATGGAGATGACACGCACGCAGCATAACATGGGCAATACAAAATTCAGCAGGAGCCAGCAGCATGGAGACGCACTATCCAGCTCCGTTGTTCTCGGATGATGACGAT